>JAQHUG010000032.1:6173614-6185154 GCA_028555095.1 Dicrostonyx torquatus | reverse complement strand
GTGTGTGTGTGCAATATATAAATACAATAGTAAATAAGCATAATAAAATTCAAAAAATATAAGTAGTGTAGTGACCAGGTGGTGATGATATACCTTTAACCCCAGCACTCAGGAGGCAAAGGATCTCTGTAAGTTCGAGGTCAACCTGGCCTTATGTAACGAGGAAAGTCAGGGCTGTTACATAGAGAAACCCTCTCTTGAACCCCTGTCCCCCCAAAAATAAATAGTGGCTGGAGAGAAGGCTCAGCAGCTAAGAGCACTGGCTGCTCCTCCAGAAGACCTGGGTTCAATTCCCAGAAGCTCACAACTGTGCCACCAATCCCAGGGAATCCAACACCCTCACACAGAGTATATATAGGCAAGTACCCAGTGGACATTAAACAAATAAATAAATCAGTTAAAAATTTAAAAGATTAAACAAATAAAATATAGTGTCAGCCTCATAGTTAAGTTTTAAAAATTTTTTGCTATGTTTTATTTTTTTGGTTTGAGTACATTCTTGCCACAGTGCACCTGTGGCAGTCGGTGGAGAACCTGTGGGATTGGTTCTTTTCTTCTACTCTGTGGGTTTCAGGGGTCAAGCTCAGGTCATCTGCTTTGGCAGCAAGGACCATTATATAACAATCCATCTTACCAGCCAGTCTCACCGTTATATAAGAAGCCATCTTACCAGCCAGTCTCCATCTTTATGGCCATCTCACCAAAGGAATCTGTGTTAATCTCAAGGCAAGGAGCTTCCCACAATGGCTGTCATCAGAAGGTGTTTTGTCCAGTTCTGCATCATCTCAGGGGCCACAGCTGAGCCACTTGGCTAAACCCAACTGCAAAGGAGGCTGGGAAATGTGGCTACTAGTAGGCGTCATGTTGGAATGTTCTGCTTCTAAAAAAGAAGGTAGCAATGGAAACAACTGGGGCCCTTGTCACTTCTTGCCATAATCCTCAAGAGGAGAGAGATGTCAGAGCCCAGCAGCCCCTCCTTGAGACTCTAGGTGGAGGAACTGTGGAAAAGCTGAGCTCTGTTCAAGGATGCTGAGGTCTCTTGTTTTTCAACTCTTGACTCTCGCTTACCCAAGTGACCTTGGAGCAGAAGAGTGAGTGGAATATGTTTCCCTACTCTGGTGACATTAGGCCTGGCCGTCTGACCTGTGGTGACATGAACAGAAGTGACAGGCTGTGGAAGGCTATCCTAGGTTTCCACTGCAGTTACTTACCATGAGAAAGTCCAGTCCCAAAGAGCAACTTGCCCAAGAAAATGAATAACTATCAAGAACAAAGTTGATGGCCTGGCCTTCTAACTCTATTATCTTGGGGAGTTTACTCAGCTCAAGTGTCTTCTGTAAAGACTTCTAGCAGCCACCATTTTTCTCTTCCTTTAACAACAGACCCTAAAACTTGCCGGGTGGTGGTGGCGCACGCCCTTAATCCCAGCACTCGGGAGGCAGAGGCAGGTGGATCTTTGTGAGTTCGAGACCAGCCTGGTCTACAAGAGCTAGTTCCAGCACAGGCTCCAAAGCCACAGAGAAACCCTGTCTTGAAAAAACCAAAAAAAAAAAAAAAAAAAAAAAACAAAAAACTTCCACTGAGGACAAGGCAGCTTGATAGAGATTATGGTTCTGGACTCTCTTGCAGCTATAGATGATCATATGACTGTTGCATTCTCGAAAACCAGAGAACAATGTGTACCTTCTGGGTACAAGAAAGCTCTATCTAGGGCTGGAGAGATGGCTCAGTGGTTAAGAGCATTACCTGCTCTTCCAAAGGTCCTGAGTTCAATTCCCAGCAACCACATGGTGGCTCACAACCATCTGTAATGAGGTCTGGTGCCCTCTTCTGGCCTGCAGGCATACACACAGACAGAACATTGTATACATAATAAATAAATATTTTTTTAAAAAAAAAAAGAAAGCTCTATCTATTTCCCTTTGTTTTTTGACCAAAATGTGGTTGAGATAACAAGGCAGATGATATCACCAAAGGGTTACAAAGACATTTATATACTCATAGAAGAGAGGTTCCTAGATTTCTAGAGAATTATTGGGGACTGGCTTGAGATTGCTGGCTTGAGATTGCTGGAGTTTGTGGGTAGAGCTGGAATAAGGTCTCAACTTCCTGCTGCCCAGTGGAGGGAGCACACAGGAGGGCTCATCAGCTTGCCAGAATGTGGGATACACAGGAAAGACAAAGCAAACACAAAAGTGGAGTCAGGGTTTTTCACATACCCATGCCATGCTGACAAAGATACTGCTCTCCAAGTGACTAAATGACAGACTGAGGACAATGTGCTGGGGATGCTGAACAACAGGAGAGAGGGAGGGTTAGCCTCCTGGCCTCTGGAGCCACCATGTGAACCCAGGGGCTTAGCTCTTGGACTGTTGTGGGATATGCTCCTTTACACTGTGTGAATATATGTCACTGTGATTGGGTTAATAAAAGCTGATTGGTCAATGGCTAGGCAGGATCTTTGGTGCAAAGAGGACACCAGGAAAAAGAAGGTAGGAATCTGAGATTGGTGAGTGAGATGCAGGTGAAGCCGTATGAACACGCTGTGCTGCAAGAAGGTCCCGCCACATGGCAGTGAGTGGATAAGAGATACAAGTTAATCTAAGTTGTAAGAGCTAGTTAGTAACAAGCATAAGCTATTGACTGAACATTTATAATTAATAAGAAATCTCTTTCTGTGTAATTATTTGGCTGGCAGAACAGAAAACCCCAACTGTTACCAAAGAGAAAAATCAACCTGCGATCTCTGAGAAGGCAGCCAAATCTTCATTCTAACATGATGGCTGGTGACACCTGTGTCCTAGGACCCAGTGGCCTGCAGGACACAATGGGGAAGGGGACTGGATAAAGTCCAAACTCGTTCACCCACTTACTCTCTCAGCAACCTGACTGTCACCTGCTATGTGGCTGACACCTTCACGAACCACATAACTTCTTAAATAATGGGCTCCAGAGCCACCTGCCTGGGGGCCTGGCACAGCTGAAATTACAGCTGAGCACAGTACAGACGATACTGTCCAGCCTCCCTTACAGCTAGCTACAGTCAGGAAACTGCTAGGCTGAATGGAAGCAAGCAGAAGGGCCCTCCCTAGAATGTGAAAGCTTTGCCCACCCTGGTGGCCAGTTGTCACTGTAAGCCTGTGACGGCCTTTTCCTGGGCCTCTGCTTCCTTAACTACCAAATCAAGATAACAATAGAACCCTCCTTCTAAAGCTCCCTTTGCTCCTAATGTTCCTTAGGGTGGTGGAGCGAATATGGCTGACGAAGATGAGTTGAGGACTTCAGAATTGCCAGAATGTTCCCAACACGAAAAAGTGGCAGGCTATGACATTCACTACCTTGATCCGTGCATTACACATTGCATACATGTATTGAAATTTGACACTGAACCCTATAAATGCATACCCCATAAGCCATACCTGGTGGTACAGTTCTGAAATCCCAGCACTCAGGAGGCTGTGGGCAAAAGTTTGCACAAAGTTCAAAACCAGCATAGGCAACACAGTAAGACCCAGACCCAAAATAAAACTAACAACAGGGTTGTGGCTATAGCTCAGTGTAGAGCACTTACCTAGCACACACAGAGCCCTAGAACCAATCCCCAGAACTGCTCTCTTAAAAATTAGATCTATTTTATGTGTATGGACATTTGGACAGTGTGTGTGTGTGTGTGTGTGTGTGTGTGCGCGCGCGCGCACGCGCACCATGTGCATGCCTGATGCCTGCGGAGTTCAGAAAAGAGCATCGGATTCCTTTAGAACTGGAGTTATGGATGGTTATAAAGCTGCCGTGTGGGTGCTGGGAATTGAACCTGGGTCCTCTTAACCGCTGAGCCATCTTCCCAGCCCCTTCTGTATCCCTCTTGAAAAACTGTACAACTATAAATCAATCAAATGTTTTTTTCAGCCACTCTGGAGGCCGGCAAATGTCTCAGCAGATAAAGGCGTTTGCTTCAAAGCCCTATGACCTGAGTTCAATGCCCAGGGCTCACATGATGGATGGAGAGAACTGCCTCCTACACGTTGTCCTCTGACCTCCATACGTATGCTGTGTGCACACATGGACAGACAGACACACATGCAGGAGCATGCGCGCACGCACACGCACAAAAATAGGTAAATAAATATCTAAAGCTGTTCTGCTCCGGTAGGCTAGGGAAACCAGCACAGCAATGTTTTCCCTGGAGTTTCATTTCCATTTCAACCCAAGGCACAAGGACATTTAAGAGTAAAATGGATAAACTTCTAAGTCTGTCTCGCGGCTTTTTAAACTTTTGTTTTTAAGACTTTTTGAAGATATTTTATTTTATGTGTCTGAGTGTTTTGCCGGATGTATGTATGTACACTTGTGTGCAGAGCTGGGGCCTGGGGAGGTCAGAAGAGAGCATCAGATCCCCTGGAGGTGGAATTACAGTGGCTTGTGGGTCACTCTGTGGGTGCTAGGAACTGAGCCTGGCTCCTCTGGAAGATCAGCCAGTGCTCTTAACCCTGAGCCATCTCTCCAGCCCATGGTGAAGTGGCAATACCGGGAGATACGAAGAGCAGACCAAACTGATGATAAGTTAAAGCCGGTCAAAGCCCTCTAAGGAGTGGGAGTGGAGCATTGGGAGGCGTGTGCTGAACTCGTGAAGTGAGCCCGGGCCAGCTGTCTCTCGTCCGTATTTTTAGGGATATACTATATACTGAAAAGCAAGACGGTTGCTGTAATGCCCTGTGCTGGAAAGGAGCTGGCGACCTGGCAGGGACCACAGACAAGCCCAGAGGCCAGTAGAGTCTAGGGTGCAATGTCACCAGGGCAGGCAGATCACACACATGCAGTGGCCTAGTAGAGGACCCTTCTGCAGACCAGCGAGCCAGCATGATACTACAAATTATATTCAGGGCTACAGGGCTGATTGAATGTATTCAGTGTTTACCTTGCAAGAGACCAAGCCCACCACCCTCCAACCAGGGCCTACTGCCTGCCCAGCAGGAGCCCAGAAAATCTGCCTTGGTCCAAACATGCTCAAACTCATACCTAGTTAACCAAGCTAAAATGACACCTCACCCACTAAGCGAGTCCTGTGCAAATCCTTCCACCTCTTCCCACCTGGATCTCCTCCACCCCAGCCAGAAATGAGCATTGGTAGGAATAAATGACACAATGCCTGACCTATCACAGAGCTACACAGGGCCCCACCCTCTTCCTTTGTAAACTGAGTTCTATTTTAAACAGCCAGAGAGCTGTCTGCTTAAATCATTTCTTTGATTGGGTAATGATTTCATCCATAAGCATTCCTGAACTTCAAATGCCTGAAAGTCCAAATGGCAGAAAGTCAGAGGCTCTGGGTTGGAAGTACTCTGTCCAGCCTCCATCCAGAACCTTCTCCACCACTTCCCTATAAAGCACCAGCTTCTGCTCAGATACAGCCAGGAACAGAGAGCTCCCCACTCCCCAGTTGAACAGCCTCCCTACCATTTTCTGTATGTTCTCATATGCACAGGTGCATGTATGTATGTGAGTACACACTGTATGCACACAAGGGGAGGCCATAGATCAGAGTCATACAGTGAAGTTATTTCCTCCCATGTGATGGACACTGTCCATTATCTTGTGACATACTTTGGGCATTTTTATGGGCACATCTATCTCGATGATTTGTTCTGACCTTTGATTGCCTTAAACCCCTCTGTGCCCCACAGACTGCAAGAAAAACCTAATCATCCACCATTGTGGACTTGTGCTGAGTGATTTGTATGCATGTGTGCACGCGCGCTTGAGCGTGCGTTGCATGCGTGCGTGTGTGGTCATCTGTGTACAGGTGCAGATGTGCATGTGTATGGAGGCCAGGGAACAACCTCCAGTGACATTCCTCAGACACTGTCCACATTGGTTTGCTGTGGTTTTGAGGCAGGACTTCTCTCTTGCCTGAATCTTGTGACCCAGGCTAGACTGGCTGGCCCGCAATCCTCAGGAATCTGCCTGTCTCCTCCTCCCCAGGGCTGGGGTTACCACTGCTCCCGACTGTGTCTGGCTTTTTCACAAGATTCCTGGGGACTGAATTCAGCAAAGACAAACACTGAGCTATCTTCCCCAGCCGGCCCAAGTAGCTTTTAAATGCAAATACAGGACAGCACTGTACTCTGGGAAATAGTTCCCTGCCTGCCCTTGCCAGGAGGGCAGTCTGCAGACTCAGTTCTATATGTACCACCCCCCTCCACCAAACACACACACACACCAACTCCAAACTGTTTTGTGTGTGAGCTCAAGCATCTACTCAGCTCTGAACCATTCTGTTACCTAAAATGAGTAAATGGGCCGTGGCTCCGTGACAAGAGCACTTCCCTAGAATGTGTAAAGCTCTGGTTGAGGAACAGACGTGAGAAAAAGAAGCCAAGATGTAGCAGAATATACCTGTAAACCCAGCAGTCAGCAGGCTGAAACAGGATGAGTGTGAGCTTGAGGCTAGCCTGGGCTACACTGTGGGAACCTTTCTCAGAAATTCAAGGGCTGGGCATATACCTTAGTAGTAGCAAGCACAATGCCCTATGTTTGAGCTTACAGAACTTTAAAAGCAGGGGAAGCTGGTGTGTGTGGGGTGTGTGTGTGTGTGTGTGTGTGTGTGTGTGTGTGTGTGTGTGTGTACATTCCAAGAAAATAATTTTGAAGAGGAAAGATCCTAGGATCATGATGCAACTCGCTGCTCAGGCGATTGTAATCACCTAACAACAAAGCACATTTGTGACTCTGGACAAATAACTCACTCACTTGGAGCCTCGGAGTCCTAATCTTTGAAACAACACTCAGAAGCCTGGTCATGGTGGCGCACACCTCTAATCCCAGCACTAGGGAGGCAGGGGTGAGTGACTATCTGTGAGTTCAAGGTCAGCCTGGCCCAGGGGCTGGAAAGGTCACTCCCTGGTTAAAAGCACACACTCCTCTTGCAGAGGACTAGAGTTTGGTTCTCAGCACTCATACTGGGTGGTCCCCAGCTAACTTTATCTCCAGTTCTGGGGGAATCTGATGCCCTCTTCTGGCCTCTATGGGCAACTGCACTCACATGCACATACACAAAGATACACAGTTACAAACTTAATTAAAAAAATAAGATAAATCTTTTTTTTTTTTTTTTTTTTTTTTTGGTTTTTCGAGACAGGGTTTCTCTGTGGCTTTGGAGCCTGTCCTGGAACTAGCTCTTGTAGACCAGGCTGGTCTCGAACTCACAGAGATCATCCTGCCTCTGCCTCCCGAGTGCTGGGATTAAAGGCATGCGCCACCACCATCCGGCAAGATAAATCTTTTTTTAAAAATTGATCTCACAGAGCTTGGGGGAGGAACTGATCAGCATACATAGGTAGCATGTATGGTACAGTAGCTTATGGTAAACATACGCTTAACACATGAGAATCTGGGTCTGATTCCCTAGATCTGCCACAGAGGAGGTGGGGAAGGCATTCACTGGAAACTTCATGTGTACAAAGCAAGTGATAAAATCAGGTGGCAGAGACCAGAGCCCTTAAATCCCAGCATGACTTCAAGCCAACCTGGGCTATAGTGAGACTTCTTTTTAAAAAAAAAATCAGGTAGCAGACTTCAGCCATGGGCCTACTTAGCTCATGGTAACTGTGAAGGGTGGAAGGGGGCAGGGGAGTGTGCAGTGTGGGGCAAATGTTGGCTACTGTCATTGCTAGAGTTCTAGGCTGGTCTGACTGGTGTGACTGCCATGCTGTTGGACACCTTCTTGCCCTGAGTGCTTTCCTTCTTTTGAGTTATTCCTTGGGACAAGTTCAAACTCCTTTCTCCAGCTTGCTGCAGTTGTCAGCTCCAAGAAAAGCAGGTAGCCATAAATCCTGCAGCAGCTGAGGTCCGGGATGGAGCTGTGGCAGCTCCCCTGTTAGGAGCTGCCTGCAATGGGTGACCCACGGCTGCTCCTTGCTGAGGCCCATGTGCCAGAGATTACATCATCTGGAGGGTGGAATCCTCGGCAGTGGGGTGGGAGGGCTGGGGCTGGCAGGAGATGTTTACTCCCTTGACACTGCTGTCTCCATCTGAGGGAGAGAACTGGTCTGGATGCCATACGCCAGGTTTCCTCCATGGTCCTTTGGGACCTTTCCACAAGGTTCACACGGAAATACCCAAATCACACCTCGGAGTGGCCCGGAGGGGCCTGAAGTTACGGGTGAGACTGTGAGTCCTCAAATCTGCTGTGTGAGGAAAAGTGCATGAATGAGACACAAGGACAAGACAGAGTCCATCTTGGAGCTCTTCTCCTCAGCCTGAGCTCCAGAAGATCCTAAATCCAAAAGATCCAGAATTATATGCACGGTTTCATGTATATAAGCCAGGTGTCAGCTAAAACATCCTATCTTCTGGGCTGAAATAAAATCGGTGCTGACCACATCTGACGTGCAGCCCTCCTGCGTGTCCCTGGAATTCTGAGGCCTAACAACTATTCTGGTTATCATGGCTTCACAGTCGCCCAAGTTGGTTCACTGTGGGGATTGCCCTGTTTCCTGCTACCCACAGAAACAGCCCCACGCTGCTGCTCCAAGTGGACCTGGGTAGAAGTCAGCTCTCCTCCATGATTTAGTACAGTAAAATTAAAATATTTAAAAGTCACTCATCTACAAGTACATTGCGAACTTAAACTGCAAGAGGAATAGATAGCCAGTGTGTGCGTGTGTGTGCGTGTGTGTGTGCGTGTGTGTTATCTGCATGCACATGTGTGTGCAGATACACACATACTTGCATATACATGGTAGAAGCCAGAGTCAGAGGTCAACATTGGGAGCCTCTATTGCTTTCCTTTTCTCTCTCTCTCTCTCTCTCTCTCTCTCTTTCTCTCTCTTCTTTCTGTTTTGTTTGTTTGTTTGTTTTGATAGGTCTGTCTCTTACCCTGGAGCTCAGTGCTTCAGCTTTCAGCTAGACTGGCTGGCCAGTAAGAGCCATGGAACAATCTTTTTGTACCCTTTGAATATTTGTCGCTCTTGTTGGTCTAATAAAGGGCTGAATGGCCAATAGCTGGATAGGTAGACGCTAGGTAGAACTTACAGACAAAAAGAGAGTGCAGGAAGAAGGAGGGCAGAGACACCAGGAGCTGCTGAGAGAAGCAAGATAAGAAATATGGGTTAATTTAAATTTAAAGAGCCAGTTAGTAACAAGCCTAAGCTATCGGCCAAGCATTTATAATTAATAATAAGTCTCTGTGTGGTTATTTGGGAGCCAGTGATCCCAATGAAAAACTCCGCCTACAAGTAAGCCCCTAGGATCCTCTGGTCTCTTCCCCCAACCCTGGGCTTGCAGAGGAACAGCTGAAGAGTGAATCTAATTAATCTTTTTTTTTTTTTTTTGGTTTTTTCGAGAGAGGGTTTCTCTGTAGCTTTTCTAATTAATCTTTAACAATAAAAAACTCAGGAGTCAAATATTGTGATAAGAACCTGAAAGATCAGAGAAGCAGGGAGTACCTGCTCCCTCTATCATTTCTCCAATCGAAAAGGACAGAGACCCTCTCAGACACCCTTACCACTGCCTGTCTCCTCTCTCTAGTCCTCCAAACATCTATGGTTAGCTAGTGGCTAGCTTTGCCCTCTGACTCTAAGCAAGCTTTATTTGTCAGAACACAATCAAAATATCCCACAACAAACAGCCTCTTGCCCAACTTTTCCATGGGTGTTAGGGACCCAAACTCAGGTCCTCATGCTTGTGCTGCCAAGCACTTACCCAGGGAGCCACGTTCTTAGACTTCTCTCATGTGGTGGTGATGGTGGTACATGTGTTTGTGTTGTGTGTGTATTGGGATTCACGTCCTTAGACCTTTCTCATGTGGTGGTGATGGTGGTACATGTGTTTGTGTTGTGTATGTTGGAAAGGATACCTTTCTATTCCTTTCAATATCTGATTTTTAAAAAGTAGAGACCAGGCTGAGTGTAGTGGCGCACACCTTTAATCCCAGCACTTGGAAGGCAGAGGCAGGTGAATCTCTGTGAGTTAGAAACTAGCCTGGTCTACATAGTGAGTTCTAGGTCAGCTAGAGCTACATAGTGAGACCATGCGGGGGAGGGGGGAGAGTTAGTTTTATGTCAGTTTGACACAAGCTAGAGTTATCTAGAAGGAGGAAACCTCAGTTGAGAAAGTGTCTCCATAAGAGCAGGCTATAAGATATATTATTGGCTAGTGATGTGGAAGGGCCCAGCCAGTTGTGGGTGGGGCCATCCCTGGGCTGCTGGTCCTGGATTCTATAAGAAAGAAGGCAGAGCAAGCCATGATGAGCAAGTCAGTAAGTACCATTCCTCCATGGCCTCTGCATCAGCTCCCACCTCCAGGTTCCTGCCCTGTGCAAGTTCCTCTCCTGGCTTCCTTTGATGACAAATGGTAAAATGGAAGTTTGAGCCAAATAAACCCTTTCCTCCCCAAGTTGCCTTGATTACAGTGTTTCAACACAGCAATAGTAATCCTAACTAAGACAGCAGACTTTCTCCAGTCCCATGGGCTATTAGTTTTTGTGTTTTCTTATTTATTAGTGTGGTAGGGGGCGGTGCATGTACCACAGCACACAGCAGATGTTGGAGGACAATTTGCAGGATTCAGTTTTCATGTGAGTTTCAGGGATCAAACTCAGGCTATCTGGTTTGGCACCAAGAGCCTTTCCCCACCTTGTAGTCTGATTCCACGTTTCCCAAAGTGTTATCCCATAAAAATTCCCAGTCCACCCAGCCTGAGGGCTAAGCCCTCAACCACAACTTGGCTCGATTCAATTGCTGCCTCCTATTCTCTTTTACTAAGCAGAGAATCAGGTCATCTTTCCAACTCTGGAAAGGATACCTTTCCACCAGAGAAAGGAAGAAGCCAAGACCAAAAGAAACTGAGTCAAGAGAGCCTCTTGAGTCAAATGTGAGAGCTGTTACCCTGTGAATGACACTCCCTTGAGCTTAGCTTTCCTGATTTTCTTCAAAAATTGGGTTTGGAAGCTGGAGAAATGGCTCAGTTGGTAAAACACTCACCATGTAAACACAAAGACCTGAGTTCAGTCCCCAGAACCATGTAAGACAGCTGGACATGGTGGTTCTTGCCCATGATCCAGTACCAATGGCGGCTCCTGCCTGTAATTCAGCTCTAGAGGCAAAGACAAATGGATCCCATAGGCTTGTCAGCCAGGCTAGCCTAATATGTGAGCCCCAGGTCCTAGTGAGAGACCTTATCTCAGCACACAAGGTGGACAGCTCCTGATCTCTGGCTTCCATAGGCATGGACATGTGTGAATGTGCATACACGTGGAACAGCACAAAGACATGAACACACACACACACACAAATAATAATAACAATAGATAAGAAAAATAGAAATTGGGGTTGAGACTAAATCACTGACTCCCAAAAGACTGTATAGAAGTGGGGGCACTCCTATCTGTTCCCCAAGGCTACAGTGTCCTTTGGATGGATCCCCCTCCCACAGGGAATGCTGAACTCACCTTGCTTGTGTCAATATTTTGTAAATCAACCACTGGAAATAATACGTAAGCAATTTCCTAAGTCTATAATTTATCACTATATGGATGACATCTT
>JAQHUG010000032.1:6123142-6170129 GCA_028555095.1 Dicrostonyx torquatus | reverse complement strand
CAGGCGGATCTCTGTGAGTTCGAGACCAGCCTGGTCTACAAGAGCTAGTTCCAGGACTGACTCCAAAGCTACAGAGAAACCCTGTCTCAAAAAACAAAAAAAAAAAAAGAAAGAAAGAAAGAAAAGAAACCAAACACTCAAATGTGTACATGCTGGGCAAAGACAAACCCAAAATTCTAAACATGTGAGTCCCAACATTGCCTCAGAATGGAAAATAAAATTTGAAAATGGAAAATAAAATAAAAAATAAAGTTTGATTTTGAGGTCAGACACCCTTTAATCCCAGCACTCGAGAGGCAGAGACAGACAGATAACTGAGTTTGAGGCCAGCTTGGTCTACACATCAAGTTCTAGACCAGCCAATCTTGTCTCAAAACAAAAACAAAACTTGGTTTCAGACCAGCAAAATGGTAAGTTACAGTTTTTGCCACTGAGTCTGACAACTGAGCTTGATCCTCAAGACCCACATGGTCGTAAAAACTCCCACCAATTGCTCTCTGACCTCCACACATGCCCTGTGATACATGTGAATGCCCCATATGCACACAATAATTAATAATAAGTTGAACATTTTTTTAAATCTTGATTTGGGAGCCAGGAAGACAGCTCAGTGGGTTAAGAACTTGCTAACAAGCCTGATTACCAGAATTCTATCCCTAGGAAGAGTTATTCTCTGACTTCCACATGCTCACTATGACACACATATACATAAATACCCACGTACATACATACATACACATACCACACATACATGCACAGGAAAACACTTACACACACATAACAATTAATTAATTTTAAAAATTTAAAATCAGCTTCTTGTACAGAATTCTTTAAAATGTGTAAAATAAGCCAATGCTGTGAAACAATCTCTTGGTTCACTGCAAGTATTAGTCTCATTGACTAATAAAGGGCTAAATGGCCAACAGCTAGACAGACAGAGATTGTGCACAATTTATGGGTTGGGAAAAAACATGCACAGATTTTGGGTCGGTTGGTTCCTTGAATGCTTAGGACAAGAACTATTTTGGATCCTCTCCCCCCCAATTTTGGAATATTTGTGTCTATTTGGTTAGGCATCTTGGGGATAATCTGGTGTAGGAGGGTCCTTCTGTATTTGGGTTGCTTTCATTGGTTGAATAAAGAAACTGCCTTGGCCTTTTGATAGGGCAAAATCTTAGATAGGCAGGGAGGACATAATGGAATTTTGGGATAGGGAAGGTTCAGGGAGAGCCACCATGAAATCGCCAGAGTCAAACATGTTGAATCTTTCCTGGTAAGATCACTACCTTGTGGTGACTTACAGACTATTAGAAATGGGTTGAAGATGTAAGAGTTAGCCAACAACTGGCTAGAACAGTGGCCAGGCAGTGATTTAATTAACACAGTTTATGTGTAGTCATTTCAGGTATAAGTTAGCCGGGACCAAAAGCAGGCCCACGGCCGGGAGCTGGGAGCTGGGAGCTGGGAATGCAGCCCCCACAACCCGCTCCACATGCAACAATAATCATTTATGTTTCATATGTATTTTATAAGCATAGACTGAGGTTGGTTTGTAGATGGAGTTTTTGTCAGGACTGCTGATAAGCTCTGTCCTGCCAGCTGGCTCCCCAAATAACCACACAGTGACTTAATATTAATTTTAAATGTTCGGCCAATAGCTTAGGCTTGTTATTAGCTAGCTCTTACAACTTAAACTAACCCGTATTTCTTATTTACACTCTACCATGTGGTGTTACCTTTTCTCAGCATGGCATGTCCATCTTGCTTCTCTACAGTTTCCTGGCAACTTCTGTGACTCTACCCTTCTTCTCCCTGTGATCTCTTTCTATCTGAAAGTCTCACCTAAAAAAAGTCTCACAAAAGCTAAAAAAAAAAAAAAAAAAAAGGAAGGAAGGAAAGAAGCCCTTACCTAGATAACGATAACTCAACTCATTTTATAGATGGGGACACTGAAGCCCATAAAGAAATGAGTTGACCATGTTGTAAGCTAGTTTGTGACAAGATTGCAAGAACCCTGGCTCCAAGTCTCCTGTGGAAATTGCATTTTCTGTCCCCCAAACCTCAGACACTCAGTCTCTCATACCCCATATTCTGGGTCCTGCCTTCAGGCCCTTGAAATGATCCCTGCTCCAGCTCTGTGACCCCCCCCTTGAATCTTCTAGTCAGGCCCAGGAATCCCCCCCCCGCCCCTTGAATCTTCTAGTCAGGCCACAGGAATCTCCCTCGCCCCAGGTAGTTCAGAGCTGCTGGACGCTGAAGCCAGTGTCACCTATCAGACTGGTGTCCTCCATCAGTGACCAGGGAGGAGCCAGTGTGAACCCCAGCTCCCGGGAGGGAGATCTGCTACAGGCTGAGTCCCAAGATGTCTCACTTTACAAGGATGAAATTTCACGACTAGTGGGTTTTAATTAAATTTTTTATTTTTTGTGAAATCTCGGAAAAAGTTCCCCCTACTCTTGCAGCTCACTCCTTATTATTAAAAACCATGACAAGACGAGGGGGAAATGCTTGTCCAAGGGCCCAGAATGAGTCCATATTTTAGCAAAGATCCGGCCACACTGAACCCTTGAAACCTCCTCCCTGCCTCCAAACACTGGGGCCACCCCCATGACTCCACAGATCAGATTTTAAAGTCCGGGGCTTATTGCTTTCTGAGCCTCCTGGGATATAGAGGATTATTCTGGACTTAATCCTTTAATAATTTTTCCTCCCTCCTGTCTGAGGTCTGGTTTTCCGGCTGAACTCAGACTGGGTAAAAGAGCTTGGGTCCAGCTCCATGGGCCCCCTTGCACTCTGTTGTCCTCAGTGACTGTCAGGGACTTAGAGGGAGGGGGCTATGCAGGAAGCTGGCTACATCTGGGACATGTAAAGACAAAGACCAAAGGCCAGATTCAGCCTTGAAGTCTGGTCCAAGGGAGAAGCGACTCATGGCACGCCCTGCGTCTGGAACCTAGTGTATTGTCTCCTCTTAAGTCCTCACCTCGGCATGGAAATGGTGGTAGCACTCCCATTTTCTTGAAGAAGCAATGGGGACTTGGTGACAACCTATAACTCACCTGAGTACACACAGGCTCCTGATAGGCTCTCTGAGCTGTGGTAGAACACTGAAGGTGTTGTAGGAGAAGCAAGGTAAGCTGCAGAGATGATTAAAAAATTGGAGATAGCAGGCCTGATGAGTCCTGCCTAAAGCCCAGATCAGGAGGCTGATGCAGAAAAATACTGCAAGTTCAAGGCTAGCCTGGGCTAGAGTGAGACCTTGTTACACAAAAATAAAAGATAAAAAATGAAGAGAAAAGAATAGAGGCATGGTGGTACCCAACTAAAACCAAACTCGGGAGGATGAGGCAGGCAAATCTGGAGTTCAAGGTCATCCTTGACAACGTGGCAAGTTTGAGACTAGTTGTGGACTACCTGAAACTTACCATCTTTAATCCCAGCACTTGGGAGGCAGAGGCAGGTGGCTCTCCAAGTCTGAGGCCAGCCTGGTCTACAAAGCAAGTTCCAGGACAGCCAAGTCTACATAGAGAAATCCTGTCTCTAAAAACCAAAATAAAAAAAAAAAGACAAAGGGTGTAAGTGACCTAATAACAGCAATGTAGCTATAGATCAGATAGATTTTTTTTTTAGGACTGGAGTCCAAACCCAGGTCCTTGCCCATACAAGACAAGCACTGTATCACTGAGACCCAGCCCTTGAACTGGCTTTACTGTTGGTTTGTGAGGAAAGAGAACTCCTATTACACAGGGTCACTGGACAATAACACAACAATGAGCTTTGGAAGGTGGAAACAAGCAGAGTCTAAAAAAAAGCCCCACTGAGTTAACTTGCAGTCACTCTTTTTGTTTGTTTGTATGTTTTTGTTTTTTGAGACAGGGATTCTCCGTGTAGCCCTGGCTGTCCTGGAACTAGCTCTGTAAACCAGGCTGGCCTCAAACTCCAAGATCTGCCTGCCACTGCTTCCCAAGTGCTGGGATGAAAGGTGTGCGCCACCACTGCCAGACATCACTCTTGTATAACAGCTAAACTAAAGGTGATTTCCTTACAATGTTAAAAAGATCGGCTATAAACCCCTGTTTTTGGAACAAGCCTATCTGTTTTGGAGTCTATCTGCCTCCTTAGAACTATGGTTTGACTATAGAGAATTTAGTATAAGTGACTCCATTTTGTATGGTCTGGTCAGTCGGAGCCAGTTCAGCAGCTCAGGTCAAACAGTTGCTTTGCTGTGGTTTCTGTTAGACAGACGTATCCTCAGGGAGTTCATAGTTTGGGTGGAAACTGAGATCTGACCTGATTGAAGAGACTGAGCATGGACTAATTCAAGGCAAGGATGTATGTATGTGGGAGGGCTCTATAAAACCCTATCTCAATCCTAGCACTGGGGAGGCAGAGACAAGGGGACCCCTCAGATTTGCTGGCCAGCAAGTAAGACTAACTCTGTGAGCTCCAGGTTAAATGAGAGACATTGTCTCAAAAGAGTAAGGTGGAGAATGATTAAAACACAAACATTGCTGGGGAGCACACCTTTAATCCCAGTACTTGGGGGGGTATAGGCAGGTGGATCTCTGTAGTTTAAGATCAGCCTGGTCTACAGAGTGAACTTCAAGACAGCCAGGGCTGTTATAAAGAGAAACCCTATCTTGAAAAACCAAATTAAAGCAAAACATTGACTTCTGGCCTACACACACACACACACACACACACACACACACACACACACACACTATACAGAATCAAAAGAAGAGCCATGTTTTCTTTCATTATGTGGCCTTCCCAGGTCTCAGAGGGACAAATCAGGTTGAATTTTCCTGCTGGCACCTGAACCACTGGCCAATGAGCCCTAAAGATGAGCTCCCTTGCCCAACAGCCTACTCAAGGAGATAGGTGCCTTCTCTGGCCTAGGAGGCCTTCTGCTCAACTCGGCAGCCAGCCAGCCTCCTCTGAATCCACAACTCACTTAATCTGCAAGCCTCCAGTGAGCTGCTTCACTGTTCATGCAGCTGGCTTACCCATAGGCATAGAAAGGAGACAGTCCCAGATGTCCCTAAAGGAGGGCACAACATACAAGCGAGAAGCTGCAAGCCGGCAGGATAAATGCTGTCAAGCGCTATCCAAAGGGGCTGTGGGAGCATCTGCATCCCCTGAGAGCTTGTTAGAATTCACATCTGCAGGCTTTCATCCAAGTCAGATCATTCAGAATGTGGGAGCAGGCCCACCATCAACACTTTCATAAACGTTCACGTGATTCTGTCGGGAGCCAGGGTCTGAGACCCAGTGGGTTCTGTAGGACCACAGAGCATCACTAACCCTGAATGAAGTGATGGGGGCAGGCTGCCCAGAGGAAGAAGCCCCTGCAGTAAACAAGGAGCCAGATTAGAAGGTCATACAACGACCCACATAGACACGTGCTGTGTGTTCTGGAGCACGGAGCAGGGAAGAATTCAAAGAACAACAGGGCACATGCCTGTATCCCAGCACCCGGAGGGGGAAACACAGGGCCTTGAGTTTGAGACCAGGTGGTTACACAGTGAGACCCTATCTTAAAAAGGGGGTGGGGGAGGAAAAGAAAAAAAGTGGGAGGGGTATGATAGGGAGGGGTATGGTAGGGGTAGGGTGCATGCATAGATCAACAAAGCCCTGGGTTTGATCCCCAGGAGTACCAACTAGATGTCGTGGTGTGTGCCTGCAATTCCAGCACTCAAGAGATGGAGGCAGGAGGATCAAGAGTTCAAGACCATCCTCGGCTACACAGCAAGTCTAAAGTCATTCCCATTCTTGATACATGGGACCCTGTCTCTACCTAAAAATAAAAGGGGAAGAGAGCTAGCTAGCATGTAGCTCTGTCAGTAGAGTGCTTGCTTGGCATGCTTGAAGCCCTAGGTTCAATTCCCCACCTCGAAAAACCAGGTATAATGGCATATACCTGCAATCCCAGTACTCAGGCGATGGAAACAGGGAGATGAGAAGTTCAAGGCCTTCCCCGACTACATAAGGAGTCCAAGGCTAAGCCAGGCGGTGGTGGCGCACGCCTTTAATCCCAGCACTCGGGAGGCAGAGGCAGGTGGATCTCTGTGAGTTCGAGGCCAGCCTGGTCTACAAGAGCTAGTTCCAGGACAGGCTCCAAAGCTACAGAGAAACCCTGTCTCGAAAAACAAAAAAACAAAACAAAACAAAAAAAAGGAGTCCAAGGCTAGCCTGAGAGACTCAAGACCCTGTCACCAAACAAACAAAAATACAAAGTGGCGCTCTGGAAGGTGACTGGCTCCCGACGAAGAGAGAGGGGGGCTAGGGTGAGTAAAAAGCCATGGAAGAGAGAGGAGCATAAATGCCTGATGAACCCTCCCTGCAGTAAAGAGCCCTGCTGGAGTCAGGCGGGACAGATACCCCAACCTCCCGAGGGCTTGGAAGCCCCCCACCTCTATCCGGCACCTCCTCGGGTTGGTTAACCAAAACTGCATGACCTCATGTGTTATGGCTGCAGAGGCGCAGAGGAGGCCAGATCCGGTGTTTGTATTGAAATTAATTGAGGACTCATGGATGATGGAGGCCTTAAGGAATGCACAGGCCCCCTATGTGATCCCTCAAACAATGGTGTTGCTTACGACCACCAGAGTCCCCCAAAGGCCCATATCTGTGCATCCACAACCTTTCTCTTGAAATAATAATCATAGACAGATTCAAAACTTTAAAATATAAAGTCATACCTGAAGGTCCTGGGGGTGGGGGAAGCACAGGTAGGGGGGACGATTTAGCCAAGCCCCCCAACTATTTTATTAGCCTAGGATACAGAGACCCCATTTTACCAAGGCAACAGCTTGTCAATCAGGAAAAGCCCATTGCTCACCCCCGGACCTGATTTATGGTGATTCAAAGGAGAGATGCTGCCAGGAACAGGCCAGGGCCAGGAAAGTTTCATCTGTCTGGAATCCGACAGGAAAAATGAGGCTGGAAATTTCAGAGGAAGCTGGGATCTGTGCCGGTCACAGCGCCTCTGTTTGTGTTCACTCAGCTGGCTCCTGTTAGCAGCTCAGGGGCCGCGGAGGAAAAGCGCTGGCCAGGTTTTTCCATCTCTCCAGAACCTTGAGCCTGATCCCCAGGCAGCAGCTGCTCCTGTGACCTCCAACCCCAAACTACAAGAACCTTCGCCAGGTTTTCCCCAAAGCCTCCAGCCCTGGGCTGTATCTTAAATCAACATCTTTGTTTCTTCTCTTACTATGAAAAATGATAGCGTAGCGAGTCTATCTTTTGGGGTTGTTTGTTTAATCGGACACTTAGCACACTCAAGAAGCAGGGTTCAATGTAAAGAATAATTAATTCAATTTTGTCTTAATTTCCTCCTTTGGAATGGCCAAGCTCTCCAGAGGTGGCCTTTATTGTTCTCCTTGGGCTAGGGGCACCAGGATCCCGGACCTCCAAACCTGATGTTCCGATCTCTGCATGGAGGTCAGGGATCAGAGCTCTGCCCAGATCTGGCTGAGAAGCAATGAGGAAAAGACTTTTCTTTCTCCTGCAGTGTTTGTTCCATTCATTCCCTTACTCATTTAGGCTTCTGTTGTGCCAGGCCCTGGAGAGAGGGTGCGGGAATAGAGTAGAGGATATAATAGGGGTATGACCTGCCCTTGAGGAGCTCACAGAGCCCAGTAAGTAAATAACCAATGTAGAGACACAGTGGGATACTGTGAGATTGAAGCTGCTTCAAAAGGCAGGTGAGGGTCAGTGAGATGGTTCAGTTGGTGAGAGAGCTGGCAGCCAAGGCTGATGACCTGAGTTCTGCCCTCAGACCTCCACTCTCAGGCATGGTCAAATACAGACAAACACCAAGTAAACAAACTAAGGTTTAAAATAAGAAAGACAAGTGGTGGGGGTGGGGGTCACATCGAAGGAAGGGACCAAGAGTGAATCAGGAAAGAGAAGAGGTATGCATACACCCACACCACGGGGAGTCTGGCGAGACCCAGGTTTGGTTCCCAACACCCACAAGGCAGCTCACAGATATCTGTAAGTCTAGTTCCAGATGATCTGATGTCCTCTTCAGGCCTCTGCAGGCATTGCATGCACAAGGTCCACAGACACGCAGACAAAAATTCATCCACACAAAATAAAAATAAATGGATATCTTTTTTAAAAGAAGAAAGAGGATCTGGAGGGATGATTCAGTGGTCAAGAGCACTGACTGCTCTCCCAGAGGACCTAGGTTCATTTCCCAGAACCCACATGGCAGCTCACAACTGTCTGTAACTCCAAGATCTGACACCCTCAACAGATACAGATACACATACAGACAAAACACCAATAATAAATAAATACTTTTTTTAAAAAAAAAGGAAACGACAAGATGGTAAGGGAGATAGGGCTACTGCAGAGGGCGTTGGCAGCAGGGAAGAGAGAGCAGACTCCACTATGAACACAACGAGGATAGCAAGACTGATAACCAAAGAATAGGGCAGAGTCGGTGGGCGGAAAATCAGTAAGTGGACGCATAGAGGCTATGGGATGAGCTGCCTGAATGCCGGGGGATGGGGAATCTGACCAATCACAATCAGGAGGGGGGGAGTTTTGCTAAATTTATCCAGCAGAACTCTCTCTCTCTCTCTCTCTCTCACACACACACACACATTCTTCATATATATAAATATACATAGATAGATAGATAGATAGATAGATAGATAGATAGATAGATAGATAGATAGATAGATAGATTTATGACTGTATGGTTGTAAGATTTGGTCAAAAGGAGGTCCCAGAGAACCCTGACTCAAGTTTGATCAAAAAGAATTGATGTAAATTCAGGCAACAGGGAGTTTGTGCAGAGGGCACTGGAAAGTTTGGTTGGGAAACAGGGAGATGAGATGTGCGGGTGCCCTGGGTACCATTATGGAAGCTGGGGTGCAAAGGGCAGGACTGGCGGTGATGAATCAGTCAGGAAAGATAGCGGGAGCTGCTGCTAGACAGGGGAAAAGGAGGGGAAGGTCTAGAAGACATCCAGTATCCAGTCCTAGACCTGGGCACTCAGGATGCAGAGGCAGGAGGATCACAATTTTAAGGCGGCCCTGGGCTACATAGCAAACAGACAAAAATCCCCCCCATTGAAATTTCTAAGAAAAAGAAAATCTAGCCCTGCCCCATATACACTGCCCAGTCCATCTCTCCATTCAAGCTTAGCACTTGGTCTCAATAAAACTTTACTTATCGGCCGGGCGGTGGTGGTGCACGCCTTTAATCCCAGCACTCAGGAGGCAGAGGCAGGCAGATCTTTGTGAGTTTGAGACCAGCCTGGTCTACAAGAGCTAGTTCCAGCACAGGCTCCAAAGCCACAGAGAAACCCTGTCTCGGAAAAAAAAAAAAAACAAAAAAAAAAATTTACTTATCAAACAGGCAATTGACCCATAAACAATAACCCTTTTCTCTCTCTCTTTCTCCTTCCCCCTTCTTTGTCCTCTCATCTCCTCCTCTTAGATCTCCTTTTCTTCCTGTTCCTCCATCTCTTATTCCTCCAGATCTCCTTTTACTTTCCCTCTTGATCTATTTTTCCTCCTCATCTCCTTCATCCCCCTCATCTATTCCTCCTCCTCTTCTTCCTCCTCCTCTTCTTCCTCCTCCTCTCTCTCCTCCTCCCCCTTTCTATGGTGCCAGTGCTTGAACTCAAGGCTTCAATTATTCTAGGCAGGCTTGACCACTCAACTGAAACTCTACCCCTTAATTTTATTTATTGTTATTAGTGAAAGAATTTTGGTGTGGCTGATGTTTTTAGACCCATGAAGGCCCCTTTACACCATCTCCCAAAACCAAAGCTGTCTTAAAAGTCTTTCCCTAGACTCCAAACGCCAGTGAAAAACCAATATTCCACAGAAATAGCTCACATTCTAATTCAGCTGGAAATCGCCCAAGGCTCTGTGGTCAACAGTTCCTCACGGAGAGCCCCACAGAAGTCGGACCCTTGAGTTATCTCCTGTTCCTGTGCACCCAGGAAGTGTTTTTCCAAAACTCAGCTGCTTTCCCTGTAAATGGAAAGAGTCATGTTTGGTACTTTTCATTCCATAAAAAGCAAAGTTGCCCAAACCTGCCAGACTCTCCTAGGGCAAACATAAGACATGAGACCTGTATTCCCAAGACTGTAGCCTCACCTCATGGCTTTAAAAAAAAAAAATCTAGGCCCAGGGACAGAAATCATTCTGGGATGGTTGGTTTTATCAACCTGACAAAACACAGAATCACCTGGGAAAAGGGTCTCAATGAGTGAACCTGTGGGCATGTCTGTAGATGACTGTCTTAGTTCAGTTGACTGATGTGTGAAGACCCATCCCACAGTGGGTAGCACCATTCCCGAGGTGGGTGGGGATCCTGAACCGTATAAGAGTGCAGAAACCACTGGGCGGTGGTGGCGCACGCCTTTAATTCTCAGCACTCGGGAGGTAGAGGCAGGCGGATCTCTGTGAGTTTAAGGACAACCTGATCTACCATAGCTAGTTCCAGGACAGCCAGGGCTGTTACAAAGAAAAACCCTGTCTTGTAAAAACAAAAATAAATAAATAAATAAAGAGTGCAGAAAACAAACTGGGTACAAATAAGCAGCACACATGCGTTTACTTCTCCATGCTCTTGTCAGGAGGCAGAGGCAGGAGGATCTCTGTGAGTTCGAGGACAGCCTGATCTACAGAGTGAGTTCCAGGACAGTCAGGGCTACAAAGAGAAACCCTGTCTTAGAAAAACAAACAAACAAACAAGAGTCATAAGTCTCCTTCTATCCAGAAGGATAGAAATAGAACTTTTGGTGGTAAATGCCTTTACCCATTGTCTTGGGGTTTCTACTCCTGTGATAGAACACACCATGATCAAAAGCAGCTTGGAAAGGAAAGAACTCATTTCACCTTGCAGTTCTACGACACAATCCATCACCAAAGGAAGTCGGGGCAGGGAATCAAGGCAGGAATCTGAAGGCAGAAAGCAAAGCTGATGCCATGGAGGAATGTTCCTTAGTGACTTGTTTCTCATTACTTGCTAAGCCTACATTTAAAAAAAAAAAAAACAAAAAAAAAGAACAAAACAAAAAAAACTCGAGGCCACCTTCCCCAGGGGTGACACTGCCCAGAGTGAGCTAAGCCATCCCACATCATTAGTCAATCAAGAAAATGCCCTGCAGGCCAATCTGGTAGGAATATTCTCACAGTTGAGGTTCTCATTCCCAGATGACTTTCGCTTGATTCAAGTTGACACAAAGTTAGCTGGGACTCCCATTGAGCCACCTCACCAGTCGCTTGGACCCATTTCAAAAAGAAAACACTGGCAGCCACAGAGCAGAGGAACAGACGAGGAGAGGGTCTGTGGGTAGATAACTCCGCTGGAATATTTCACTAATGTAAGAAGAAATTATAAAATCCTGAATCAAAGCAGTAGTGGAAGAGGCAGGAGGCAGGGATGGCAGTCAAAGACATCATGCCAAGAAGCCACACAAGCTGCTGAGTATAGAGCTGGAAGGCAAGAAAATGGAGGAGTTTAAATCAAGACGTAGTTTTGAGATTGGGCAAGTGTGCACTGTGGTAAGGGTGCGCTTCTGTGTGAATGTCTGCCATGTGTTTAAGCAAGGCTGAGGAGGGGAAGCTGAAGAGCAGACGATGGGCTCAATCATGGGCCTGTGGCTCTAGGATGCATGAAAGATCGTTCAGGCAAAATGGCCAGTTGGGAAATGATGGGCTCAGGACTCAGGGTTTGGGGCATGATCAGACTGCTACTGGGCTGTGTTGCAAGGAGAGGGTACTTGTTTGTCCCAGCCTCCCGGCTAGCTTAACCCCGAAATAACCACACAGAAACTGTATTAATTAAATCACTGCTTGGCCCATTAGCTCTAGTTTCTTACTGGCTAACTCTTACATCTTTATTTAACCCACTTCTATCAATCTGTGTATCACCACAAGGTCGTGGCCTACCAGAAAAGTTTTAGCACTTCCTCTGGTTGCAGATCCATGGCATCTCTCTGACTCTGCTTTCTTCCTCCCAGAATTCAGTTCTGTCTTTTCCACCTATCTAAGTTCTGACCTATCAGGCCAAGGCAGTTTCTTTACTCATTAACCAATACAAGCAACACATAGAAAGAAGGACCTTGTACACCAGGGCTGTGTGGGCAGAGGGCACATGGACCCATGAGCTGCCTGGATAGAGAGCATGAGCAGAGCTCAAGGTGAGAGGTCACAGAGGATGGGAGCAGGAAATGAGTGTTGGGGCTGGAAAGACGGCTCTGTGGTTAACAGCATGGACTGCTCTTGCAGAGGCCCTGAGTTCACTCCCAGGAATCCAACATTGGGTGGTACACAACTACCTGTAACTCCAACTCCATGGGATTTGATGACCCTCTTCTGGGCTCTGTGGGCACCTATACACACATGGTATATGTTCACACAAAAGCACACCCATCACCCATTCACATAAACTTAAAAATAAATAAACAAAAGGAATGCATTAAATAACTAAATAGAACCGAGCATCACCGAGGGCTAGCCAGGACGATCAGGAGAAGAAAGACTAGGAAGGGGTGGCTAGGAGTCCAGGAGAGCCGACACACTGGAGGAGGAGAGTCCACGTGGCAGATGGGAAGGCATGAAGACAAGAGCCAACTGTAGCTTAGAGCTGCTGGCTGTAGGCGAGTTTAGCTAAAGGAATTTCAACATCAGCCAAAATCTGCATTTCCATTAAACCGTGTTGGGATTCAATCCCAATTTGAGGTATTAAGAAATGACACAGGAGACGTGTTGGGGGGAGGAATCTAAGGGATGATGCGGTCCTGAGGGCCAAGATCTTCAGGAGCAATGAGTTCATTCATGATTAATGGGCTTATCTTGAGAGTGGTTGTTACAACAGCCTGTAACTCCAACTCCAGGGGAGCTGGCAACCTCTTCTGGCCTCTGTAAGTACCTGAACTCACGTATACATGCATACACAAATTAGAAAATAAATATGGGGGCTGGAGGGATGGATCAGTGGTTAAGAGTACTGGCTGCTCTCCCAGAGGATTGGGTTCGGTTCAAGGATGTACATAGAGGGTCACAAGTCGATAATTCCAGTTTCTAGTCTAGCCTCCAGCATGTACATGGTACACATACATACATGCAAGAAAGCACTCATACATGTAAGAAAATAAATAAATCTTTTAAAACTTAATAAAAATAAATATTTTTAGGGCTGGTGAGATGGCTCAGCCGTTAAGAGCACTGACTGCTCTTCCAGAGGTCCTGAGTTCAATTCCCAGCAACCAATGGAAGCATTCAACAGTCTATAGGGGGATATAATGCCCTCTTCTGGAATAAAGGTGCACATGCAGCTAGAGCACTCATACATAAAATAAATAAATGTTTAAAATAATAAATATATACATAAAATAAATGTTTAAAATAAATATTTTAAAGCTTTTCAATTTTTTAAAGGATTTATTAAAAATTTTAAATTAAAACCCTGTTTAGCTGTCTCCTGAATTGTCCTGGTCATTCCTGCTGCAAGAACTAGGAGTTGAATAAGCCTTTGTTCTTTTTCAGTCTTTAACACATGTACATAAGCCTATCTACATGTTTGTACATGCATGTGGGTGCCAGAGATCAACTTTGGTACAGTCTCTAGGAAGACAACTTTCACCTTGTTTTTTTAGGCGGTGTCTCTCACTGTTCTGCAGTTCATGGACTAGGCTGGACTGGCAGCCTGGGACTACCTGGGGCTCCCAGTGATGGTGTTACAGGTGCATGCCACTTCTTGGCATCGAATTCAAGTCCTCCTTCTTGGGCAACAATCGCTTCACTAACCAAACCGTCTCTCCAGGCCAAGCCTTTATTCTTTATAAATGACCCCGCCTGTGGTATTCTGAGGTAGCAGTGGGAAAACAGCATGAATTACCATATCCTTTTCCAAGGACTACTGGGGAAGGGTTGAGGAATCCATGAGAAGGAAGTGGGGGGAAGGGGCAATGAGTGTAGACAGCTCCCTTAAGACATTTTGAGAAGGAGGGAGAGGTAGCATTGTGTGGATCGGAGAAAGCAGGTGTGTGTCTGAGTGTTTGCATGTGTGTGTCTGTGTGTTCTGTGTAGTCATGTGTATGTGTTTCTCTGTGTGCCTATGTCTGTGTGTGATTCTGTGTTTATGACTGGAAGTTGCACTAGAACAGTGGTTCTCAACCTGTGGGTCGCAACCCTTTCGGGGAGTCGAAGGGGTCTCTCATAGGGGTCACCTAAAACCATCAGAAAGTATAGATATTTCCATTGTGATTCATAACAGTAGCAAAATTACAGTTATGAAGTAGCAATGAAAATAATTTTACGGTTGGGGTCAGCACAGCATGAGGAACTGTATTAAAGGGTCATAGCACCAGGAAGGTCAAGACCACTGGACTAAAAGATGGGACTGAAACTGGAAGGTGCCTGGGCACCTCATGGGTGGGTTAACAGGACGGACTGGGCCACCCCGGCTCATGTGTCATCTCAGTTTCTCTCATAAGCCCTATAAAAAGCCCCGGGGACTTGGTGGGTAAGACAGTTTAGGGAGTACAGTCACTAGACTGCGGAGCCCAATCAGAGCCCAGCCACCCGAAGTGATCGCTGGGATCCACGTGGTCAAAGGGAAGAATCGACTCCCACAAGCTGTCCCTGGCTTCCATGTGTGGGCCACAATAAGTAAATAAACAAATGTAGCTGGATGGTGTCCTACTTCTAGGAGCCGCTTCTGTCATGCAGGCGCTCTGCCTGCCTTTCTTCATCTTCATCTTAAGCGGCCACACATAATCCTCCAAAAAAAACTCCCATCTGAACTCACTCTCCCATTGTTTGTGAAATTCATCCTCTCTGTTCGAAAGACAGGAACCTGGAGCCAGAGACTCATGGGGAGTTTGATGTGACCATGAGCTTCTGACAACCCGAGTCTTGAGTAAAAGTCCGCCTGCGGCTAAGAAGTCTCGACAGCACTTAAAGGTTCCCTTCCCCCCATTTCCCTACCGGACATCTTCCTGAAGCAAGTGTGAACCTGCAGAGACTCAGACTTGGAAGTCTGAGCGTGGGCATGGACCTCTGCTCTCAGGCCACTGTAGCAGAGTGTTCTGTCCTCAGTGGCGGGGAGCGGGTACGACTCAAGCACCTCTCCATTCTCAGCAACCTTCTTGCTACCTTTTCAATTGGACTGCCCTGCCCCTCCCCAGATGGACAGCCTGCAGAGGACCATCCCAGGGGCCACTGCCTCGCCTTCCAAAAGTCATTCCAGAACCAAATTCCAAATGCCTCACCTCCCACATCCTCTTGCCAGCTCACCAGTCCCCAGACGACCCACCTCTTGAAGCAAAGAGAATTAGAAACCAGCAAGGGCGGAAGATGACGTCAGTGGACATTGTCTGAGACCTGCAAAACAGAAGAGGAGCAGTCTATGGAGAGGCCACAGGGTGGGGTCCTTAACTGACCCCTTGGCCCACCTGCATGGCTGCTTCTTCTTCCTCCAGCCCTTCAGGCCTCCAAAGACTCAACTCCACAGGAAGATCCTGTCTCGCTTTCAGCAGGGTGGAATGCTCACTTTATTAGCAGAGCATCTGGTGGCATTATAATTGAAATCTTCATTCTAATTATTTCAGTCAGCCAGAAGAGCAAGCAAGACCAAGAGCAACCGTGACACCGTGATGCCGCAGACTGATGCACGCGTGGAAGATGGGTAACCAAGGAGAGACGGAGACAGGAAACTGGTTGTGATCAGTAAAGCAGAGCCCAGGGTGTAATCCTACTCCCAGCTCAAATGCACAGCTCTGCCTTTCAGAGAGGCAGGGCTGACAGGGTCCACGTATACCTGGAGCGCCTTCTCCTCCACAGATCTGCCCCAACCCTACTGCCTTTCCAACCCTCGCTCTTTTTTCTCATTTCTCCACTGGCCCAACAATCACTTCTCATTGCTCTAACCAGCAGTCAACAGATGGTGATGTTATGGAGGAAGAAGATGATCTCAGAGCGAGGGTCTTGTGATCCATGTCTGTAATTTCAGCAATGGAGAAGCAATGATAGGAGAATCTCTGCAAGCTCCGGGTTAATTTGGACTACATTGTGAGCTGGCAGATCACTGGGGCTATATAGTGAAACCTCATCTCAAAACTCACAAACAAGCCGGGCGGTGGTGGCGTACGCCTTTAATCCCAGCACTCGGGAGGCAGAGGCAGGAGGATCTTTGTGAGTTCGAGACCAGCCTGGTCTACAAGAGCTAGTTCCAGTGCAGGCTCCAAAAAAGCCACAGAGAAACCCTGTCTCGAAAAACCAAAAAAAAAAAAAAAACCTCACAAACATTAAAAAAAAAAATAGTGGGGATTGTCCAGGTATGAGCTTGAGTGCTTGCCATACAAATGCCCTGGGTTCAGGTCCTACCCAGTACAGCAAAATATAACTTGAGAGTGTCCTTTCAAAAAGATGTTTCAAGCTCTTACAGGGTTCAGCTCCCCACATCTGCAAAGCTTCAGGAGGATCTAGCACCCTCTTCTGGCCTCTATCTGTACTGCATCCACATTCACATACACACAGACACACGGACATTACACATTAAAACAAATCTTTAAAAGAAAAACAATGTATCACTCCCCCACACAGAGCCTGCGGTAGTGTGCAAGAGAGTGGGAGAAACAAAAAGAAATAAACACAGTGACAATATTTAACCAGAATATTCACCTGTGTTAACTTTTTATCCTTACAATGAAATAACTCAAATTAGTTACTTGGAATAAAACAATACTACCATAATTGCCTCTTTTTTTAATTTTGTGACATTGGGAATCAAACCCGTGGATGCTAAGCAAGGGCTCTACCACTGAGCCACACCCTCAGCCCTGCGTGTGAATTGTTAAATAAAGCATCATTTTAAAATCATGTTGGTTAAACCCTGGTGTAGTTCCATTCACTGAAAGCCGAGCATTCAGGAGGCTAGCTGAAGCAGGAGGCTGGTAAGTTTAAAGAATGAGCCGGGTGGTGGTGGCACACGCCTTTAATCCCAGCACTCGTGAGGCAGAGGCAGGCGGATCTTTGTGAGTTCGAGACCAGCCTGGTCTACAAGAGCTAGTTCCAGGACAGGCTCCAAAGCTACAGAGGAAACCCTGTCTTGAAAATCCAAGAAAAAAAAAAAAAAAAAGAACACAAGTTTGGTATACACTACATAGTAAGATTCAGCCTCAAAAAAAAAAAAATGGTGTGGTAGGCCAAGCCTTTAATTCCAGTACTTAGAAGGCTGAGGCAGGATGATCTCTAAGAGTTCAAGACCAGCCTAGGCTACAGGATAAAACGTTGTCTCAAGTAAACAAATAGAACAACAAAATCATATGGACTAAAGGCCATTCATAGAAACATTGGTGAAATCTAATGGAAGCCTCCCATTCTAGTTTCATTCCTGTTGCTGTGATAAGATATCCTGGCAAAAGACAATTCAGAGGATGGAGGGTTGTTTTTCCTCACAATTCCAGGTTACTCTCCACTAAGGACAGGAAGTCAAGGCAGCAGGAACCGGAAGCAGCTAACAGGTCAAAGCTGCAGGAACCGGAAGCAGCTAACCCCGTCACATCTGTCACATCTACAATCGAGAGCAGAGAGGATAAATTAATGCCTGCTTGCTTCTTGTGCTCAACCACATCCCATTCTTACTATCCAGGACCCAGCCCATGTTGGGAATGGTACAGCCCACATTCAGGCTGGATCTTCTGACATCAGTTAACCCAGTTCAAATAAAGGGAGGGGGGAGGTTGGGCATGTTCATAGCAACCTGATTTAGACAGTTCCTCACTGAGACTCTCTTCCCAGGCAACTCTAGGCAATGTCGTGTTGACACTTAAAACGAACCATTTTGATATATTAGCGGTGTAGAATTCTCAGTTTTTCCCAAAGTGCCTGGTTGGGTGGGTTATGAGAGGAGATGCTGGGTAAAACGTCTAAGTGCAGCTTTCCTGTAAAGCAAAAAAGTTGTTTTTGGTTTCTGTTGTTGTTGTTTTTTAACATTTTTTTATATTTATTTTATTTTATGTGCATTGGTGCTTTGACTGTATGAGGGCATCAAATCTTGGAGTTACAGACAGTTGTGAGCTGCCATGTGGGTGCTGGGAAATGAACCCAGGTCCTCTGGAGGAGCAGCCAGCGCTCTTAACCGCTGAGCCATCTCTCCACGGCATTTTTCCTGTAAAGCTAATGAGTTTATTTTTAAATATTGCCATGGTAGCTCATGCCTGTCATTCTAGCACTTGAAAAACTGAGGCAGGAAGATCAACACGAGTTCAAAGCCAGCCTGGACTACATAGTCAGTGCCAAACCAATCTGGATAAGATAAAATAAAATAAATATCATGTAATGACATCTGGCTTCCTGCTCCCAACCTACCCTCAACTCAATGGCTTGGCCCATGGTCGTCTCCATCAGACACTTTTTGTGGAAGACTAGGATCACCACGAAGAGAGCTGAGAGAAGGGGCAAGGCGTGTGGTCCCGGGCATTTCTGAGCCACAACAGACATCATGGGCCAAAGCCCTGGCACCAGATATCATTTCAGGTCTACTGGACATGTGTTCATTCATAACAGCAAGCTAAGCAGGGAGCCAGGCCGCCCTAAGACTGGGATGTGGGAAAGATCGCTGCTTAAGAGAGGCTCAAAAAGAGCTCAGCAACAGACCATGTGCCTAAGGTAAACAAGTTCCCGAGTTTAGTCCCTGGCACCCGCATACTTTAAAAAAAAAAAAAAAAGCAAATGATTCAAAAAGACACACAGCCTCCTCTGTCATGGGGGCGGGGCCTCCGAGAGGAGTGGGTGTGTATACAAAGCCCACCAGGACCCATGGGCAAGACTTCACAGAGAAGGTGGCATCAGGTACCAGGTGTTCCTTATCAACCAAAGATAACTGTCACATCCTGTGATTTGTGCAGCTGAGGAGTGGAGAAGGGGGGGGGGGAATTTCCCTCCCCTCTCAGCACTCTCAGAAAATATCAAGTGTTACGGGCATCATAAAACCATAATCATCATTGTCATTATTGTCACCATGGGCCTCTCCTGGTCCGGGGGAGGCCAGGTCTCTGAGGGAGCCCAGGGTGAAGGGAGAACAGGCCTAGGAAACTGGGGCTGCTGGCCCATCCCCGCGGCCTGAAAGGCCACAGGGGCTTGTTGACACAGCTGGGGAAGAAAGGTTTTATCCCCGCCTCATTAATCACTTCTGCACAGGAGCTCCAAGGCAGGGGTACCCCAGGGACACTGGACTAGCTCTCACAGGGTGAGGCGTGTTGGGGGGGGGGGTGTCCTGGCCTCCATGACACCTGGCTCAGGATGCAAGGCAGCTCTAAAGAGACCAGGGACCATGGCAGGAGGTTGGCCGGGCCCCAGGGACCTGCAAACAGGGGATTGCCCAGTCAGGATGTTTGTTCTGAGAGGAGCAGCCTTCCTGCCTGGAGGTGAATGCTTCCAGCCTGGGCTGGTAACCCCTAACACAGGGGTCCCTAGAGGAGCGTATATTTTCCTCTTTCCCATTTAGCCAACGGTGTCAGCTGCTTGCCATGCGGCTCCTGACCCTGCCTTAACTCTACCCAGGAGGTAGGCTGTGGTGGGCTGGAGGTAGGTAGATTATCTCAGTAGGATAATCTGAAGACATCCTGGGTCATGAAGCTTTGCTAAAGGCAACTCAAACCACATGACTTATCTCTGAGCACTGGAAAAGACAAGACGAGGAGTCAGAGGGACCATTTCTCCGTCTTTCTCACTTGTGACACAAACATGTCCTGAACACCTACGAGGTGACAAGGGCCACAGCACAGAGCAGAGGGAAGAGCCAAGCGCCCCTGAAGCTCACCCAGAAGCTCCAACAGGAAGGCAAAGAATGTCTCCAGAGGGTCAGGAAGGCTAGTGCCCTGAGCCCAGGCATGGTTTGCAGAACTGCCTTTCCTAGTTAACTCTTTCTTTGTCGCTGGCCATACTAGACTCCGAGGGTGGGCAGCAGCTGGAAGGCACTTGGACTCCCCTGTGGCCCCTCCAGACAACTTTCCTCCAATTTAATTTTGAACCTTAAAGAGGAGCTGGTGGCCACATGGCCCAGGGGCTCCCTGTCATCTCTCTTCACCACTAGGGGGCCCGCGCTACCTCTGCCTCGCGCCTTTCAGGCTCCCGCTTGTATTCTCTGACTCTTTACCCCTCTCCTCTCCTCCCTCCTGCCCGCTCAGCATCCCGTTTTCTCTCTCCGGTTCCCTGCCCCCCTTCTTCCTGTCTCGTATTTTCCTACCCAGGAATCAGACCCCAGACAGTACCTAGGAAGTCTGCGGCCTTGCCTAATAGAACCGTAATAGTCCTCGGGGAGGCGTGATAATGACATCCTCCTTAAATAAAAGGACTTAATGGAGATTTCCCAAATTTGAAAACCACATTTCCACTAGCAACCTACTCAGTGAGTGCTCTGAAAAGGAACTCGTGGGGAGCTGCAGCGGGGGAAAAAGGGCGAGGAGGTTCCGAGTCTGCGCAAAGCCTGCCATTCCTCCCCCCCCCTCCCCCGCTACTCTGGCAGGCAGGACAAAGGACCCTTGAGAGGTTACAGGCCACTGAGGTGAGCTGCCTCGCTCTTCCCTTCCAACCCGACCAGCCCCTGAAGAGCAAAAAGCCCAGACTCAGCAAATCCTGTGTGACCCAAGGTGAGCTGCTTCCTTCTCTGGATCCCAGTGGTCCCAGCTAAACTGGATATAATCACCTCTCATTGCGACCCAGTGAGGGTAAAGGTTAGCACGCCAAGCTGCACACAGAGCACACAGCCTTATTTTTCAAAATTGCATTTTAACTGATTCTGTGTCTGGAGGACGCATGCCCCCAGTGAAGTTGTGGAGGTCACAGAACAACTAGTGGGAGCCAGTTCTCTCCTTCCATTAGGTGGGTCCCTCGGGCTTGGCAGTTGAGGCATCTCACAGACCCAAGAACCTTCTAAACAAGAACTACATGAAAGGGGTCCTGTCATCCGTCCTACAGACCCTACTCTTAGACCCTATCCTAGTCTTAGAACACCAGCCAGATGTAGTGGCCCATGGGCAACACAAGCTCTATGAAGCCTGAGACAAGAGGATTGCTGTGGACCTGAGGCCACCTGGTCTACACAGCGAACTCCAGGCCAGGCTAAGGTATATAGCGAAGCCCCGTCGCAAAAAGATTATGAAAAGAAAGGGCCGAGAGGGGCCTGTTCCTTGAGGCCTTGAGATTCAGGGAGCGTAATGGTTTCTCGTAGCCTCTGACACCAGATGCCGAATAACCCATAATCGAGGCACAGCACAGGACTTACAGTCCAGGTTTTGTGGGCTGTGGGACAGTTTTCTCTGGGCTGTCAGATGAGCTTTTGGGGGATCCCATATTCTTCTCTGAAAATTGAGATGCTAAGATTGAACCTGGGGTTCTCAAGCTCCTGTCGTTCCCTGCCCTGCCCCCAACCAGAGGATGGAGGTGCAAAGACCGCGATGCCGGCAGAGAGCTGGGATCTTGGGCGGGGTACATACCCCCTTTGGCCCTCCATCTCCTGAGGTAAAAACTCATTGGATTAGGTGGTCTGTGAAGGTATCTACATTAAAAATAAACGTTTAAACCAGAGTAAAATTCTTCCTATTAGGGCCTGGCGGCAGCGAGAGCTACAATATGCTTGCCAACACTGCCACCTGGCGGCAGCAGCACTAAACTCCAGTGGCGACTTCCGGGCTGGTGGTCAGGGCTCTCCCGTCTCCATGTCTCCATCGCCTAGTGACAACAAAATGGCTCGAGGTGTTTATTGTCGTTCTTCTTGTTGTTAATAATGTTATCGAAATTTTATTTTAATTATGTGTGTGCTTGTGGGTATGTACACATGCGTGAAGGTGCCTGGAGGGGCCTCTGGGCCTCAGATCCCTTGGAGCTGGAAATGGGTAGTTATGAGTTTCCCAAAGAGAGGGAGGGAGAGGTCCTAGGAAGTGTATTCAGGTCCTCTGTGAGCGCAGTATACGCCAACCACTGAGTGATCTCTCCAACCACAAGTTGTTTTTTTTTTTGTTGTTTTATTTTGTTCTGTTTTAATTCACTCTCTCTGGCTGAGGTTGTGGCTCAGTGGAAAAGGGGTGACCTTAGTTTATCTGAGGCCCTGGGTCATGAATTCATTGCACTCCCAGCACCCTCCCCCCGCAAGGAAATCACTGGCAAGTTACAGCATAGGGTGTCCATTTTTGCAAAGACAATCCTATCTTTGAGGCTGGTGAGATAACTCAGTGTGTAAAGGCACTTAGAGCCAAATACGACAACCGGAGTTCTAGCTGAGGAAGCCACAGGGAGGAGGAGAGAGCTGACCGTCACAGCTTGTCCTCTGACCTCCATATGACTGCAATGGCACACGGACTCCCCACTTTCCCTCCCCCTCCACAGAGATAGAGAGAGAGAGACAGAGAGATGGATGATGGATATATAGCTATAAAAATGTAATTCTAAAAGGCCTATCCTTTTTTATGTGTGGGCGTGCACATGCATGTATGCCCAGGCGTGTAGAGGCCAGAGGCCAGCTTCCAGCCATCCACCTTGGTTTTTCTGAGACAGAGCCCCTTGCTGACTTGGAGCTCACTGGTTGGGCTAGGCTGACTGGCCAGTGAACTCCAAGGGTCCTCCTTTCTCCACCTCCCTGGTGCTGGGGTTCCAGGTGTAAACAAGCGGGCACTGCATACAGCTCCCACAAACACACAGGGTTTCTCTGTGTACCCCTGGCTGTCCCAGAACTCCCTCTGTAGACCAGGCTGGCCTCGAACTCACGGGATCCACCTGCCTCTGCCTCCGAGTGTTGGGATTAAAAGTGTGCGCCACCAACGCTGGGCTGCATCCAGGTTTTTCACATGGGCACTGGGGATCAAAACTGGGTCTTCTTGCTTGCATGGCAGGCACTCTACCAACAGAGCCATCTTCCCAGCCCCGAGATTTTACCTACTTCCAAGTCCCTACTGTGCGCCAGCTATGGTACTGAACACGCTCTACTGTGCATACCTTGTTCAACGTGGTCCTAAAGCAATCCTGTGGAAAAGACATCACTGGCCCTCATTTTACAAACGAAATCAATGCTCATGAAAGTGAAGTAACTTGCCGAGAGCCACACAGCTAAGGAGATGAGAGCACCCTGAAACTCTGAAAAATCTTTTGCTGTGGAACCATCTTTTGGTGAACTATGAATATATATTGCTCTCATTTGCTAATAAAGAGCTGACTGGCCACCAGAAGACCCGAGGAAGAACCCCGCCTACAATCTTTCCTGACACTGCTAGCCTAGAAATGAGTGGCTCATTTTTCTCAGTGGTGCAGGACTCTGTCTTCACAAGCCTTTTGAGTTGAGAGAGGTCATGAACTGAAGACGACAAGGAAGAGAGGGAATGGGCAGAACTTTACTGGGGATTCTGGGATTGCCAGGCAGACTTGGGGCACATTGGATGCTTTCTGGGTGTTCTCAGAAATGCCAGAGAAACCACTAGATCCTTTAAAAGGCATTAACCCATGATTCATAAGAACCAAAAACTCAACTCATAGGTCTGTGTGTCCATCCACTCCTCTAATGGGAATGGGAAGCCCTTCCTCTCCAGTCTAGAAGCTGCCTCCAACCTGAGCTGGCCACGGAAGACAGCTGCCATCTGATTCTCATGCTCTCAGGAAAGCATTTTCCTTCTTGACAAAGAAACAAGATGAAGTCAGTGCTAAAAGTCATATTTTAAAGTTACTTTTGGTTCACCTCCATGAGCATCCAAGAACATCTTTCGTAATTCCCTTTCCACTAAGTGCAACCACTCCCCTGAAGGAGCTAGTCCTAGCAGCTAGTACCCCACAAATGATGCAAATGTCCACCTGAAAAAAGGAAGGAGAGTTGCCGTGAGGACCCTCCCCTCATTTGCAGATATTGCCTGTGATTGGCTGTGCGGGGTGGTAGCACACAGCTGTCAGCCTAGTACTTGGTAGGTGGGTTCAGGAAGAGCAGGAGTGTAAGGCCAGCCTGGGCTACATCAGTCCTCAATTGGAGACGGGGAGGGGTGAGAATATCATCGTATTCTTAGGTAGTCTTTGGCCACTTGCAGAGTAAGCACTGACCCATGGGAGGTAGTAATGTCCCACCTGGACCAGGAAGCTGCCGACAGCTATCCCGTGGTTCACTGACATGTGGGTGGTGTAAGTACGATGGCTCTAGAAAGCTATCCCTTCCAAAAGAGGATTTAAAGCAGCAGTAACAATATGCATAAGACCATAAGAACAAAACTCAGCCCCAAAGGCTCTATACAATGGCAAAGAACACAGCCACAGCACAGCCAAGGTATTGTTCCCTGCATTCCTTGGTCTAAAGCCTGTCCCTCTCTGAGTCACCCCAACTGTACATCAACATGCTGCCTTTGACATACCTTAACATGTCTACATTGACCTGTGACACATCAGCATGACCAGGTGTCCTTAATTGAAGGTGAGGTTCAGCACGCTATAAAGGGGACATTCTGCAGCAGCATCTGCAGCAACTCTGGGGACACATGCAGATGCAGTCCATATGACTTGGCATCAGTGGTGACAGCAAAAGAAGTGGCATGAAGGGCTAGGGTGGGCCCTGTGGCTTTCCCAGGACCAGATGAGGAGAACTGTTTTCTTGTCCAAATTCTTCTAAGTTAAATACAGCTTTCCCAAGAAACCTGCCAGCCTGTCATAGTGTCCCTGGTACCCACCTTGCTGGATGACAGAGAACTGAAAGCATACACCGAGGGAAAGTCCAGTTCCTTGGGAACCACTTTCCTTGTCAATACCAGAAGGAAGCCCCATTAACTGGCAAGGTGGGGTCAGCTGCCTGGCATGGGGTGAGGCATGCCCCTGCCTCCTCCCCACACTCCAGTCAGGATAGCTGCTATAAATGTGAGAACAGAAACTTCTATATTCATTTTATTTTTGAGGCAGAGTCTTATGGAACCCAGACTGGCCTCAAACTCACTATATAGCCAAGAACTTGAACCTCTTATCCCCATGCCTCCAACGCCTGAGTTCGGGGATACCAGTTTGTACTATCAACCCAAGTTGACATGCTGGCATTGAACCCAGGGCCTCCTTCATGCCCATCAGGCGCTCCATCAACTAAGCTACATCTGAAGCCCAGATGCTTTCCCAGGTCATCTCTCCGTAGCACCCCAGGCAGATACCACATACACCTCTGGCCAGCTAACAGGAACACTCCCCCCACCAAAGTGTTCATTTGACCAGGTAAACACACACACACACACATACACACACACACACACACACACCCCACATAGTATGCTCCTCCAATGCCATCTGGAGGGACCAGAAGCGCCGGCATCCATACTGCGACAGAGGAGACTCTGGGCCTTGAATCGAGAGGGTTAAGGAAGGCTCTTGGCTCCATGGCTTCGTTCCAAAGGGTCTCAGTTAACACCAGAGGTCTCCTGCCATCTCACTCCCTTTAATAGATTTTTCCCATTGACGGCTCGGTTTATTGACTATCATTTCCTTTGCTGCAGGGGAGCTATTTTCTGGGTCACTGATCCAACCAACTTAAAAAGGGCTGCATTGATTGGATTTTATTGGTGGTGACTTGCACTGATAGGGGCTGGCTTGCTCTAACCTGCTAACAGCTCCTTTGTTTTCCCCCTCCCAGCCCCCACCCACCCACTCTGTTGACTTATGGGGGGGCAGGGTTAGGACAAAGTTGAAGCACTTAGGTGGTGGCCTTTCTGGAATAATGGGGAACTGCTGGCTGCCTGGAGCTCTCTGCAGCACTGGGGTAAAGTCCATTAAGAGAAAAGCTGAGAAGCCTGCAGAGCTGCAGGAAGGATGGACACAAAGCCAGAAAGTCACTCATTTGGTGAGGGAGCATTTACGCAGCACCTGATGTGGGGGCTTGTCATCTATAATTCCTTAGTGGCATTTACAGGTGGCAAAACTCTTGAAGTCATGTTCATTTCATGCTACAACTCTGAGTGATAAATAAGACAATAATTGTTGCCACCTTATGCATAAGAGACAGGAGGTTAAAAAAAAAGTCTGCCCAAAATCACACACACACACACACACACACACACACACACGCAAGCACGCATGCAGGCACGCGCGCGCGCACACACACAGAGCGGGGAGGGGGAGGCGAATTAAAAAGCTAAGCCTAAGACTTTTCAATCTCATTCAAAATACTGGTTGTTCTGTGCTGAGAGTTCAGGTAGCTAGTGACAGTATGAGGCCATCATCACACTTACTGTAAGCAGGTGGGGTTTTTATATCTTTATATATATATGTACAGGGCCCAGGTCACTAAGAAGACAAAGGGGCAAAGGACCTAGAAGAACCAGAGAGACCTTAGAGATAACTAGGTCAGTCCCCTCCTCCTTAAAAGTGGGAGGAAAGGAACTGGAGAGATGCCCCAGTGGTTAAGAGCACTTGCTACTCTCCCAGAAGGCCTGGGTTCAGTTCTCAGCATCCACATGGTGGCTCGTACCCACCTATAATTCCAGTTCCGACACCTTCTTCTGGCATCCCCAGACACCAGACACACATGGTGCATATACATATATGCAAGCAAAACATTCACACACATAAAATAAAAATAAATAATTTTTTTAAAAAAATAAGAGGACAGAGAAACCCTGTCTCGAAAAACCAAAAAAAAAAAAAAAAAAAATTCACTATCCTAGTCGGGCGGTGGTGGCGCATGTCTTTAATCCCCAGCACTCGGGAGGCAGAGGCAGGCAGATTTTTGTGAGTTCGAGACCAGCCTGGTCTACAAGAGCTAGTTCCAGGACCGACTCCAAAGCTGCAGAGAAACCCTGTCTCCAAAAAAAAAAAAAAAAAAACAATAAATAAATAAATAAATAAATAAGTGGAGGGGGGAAGTAAGCCTCAAAAATACAAAATAACAGGCTGGGATATTAGCTCAGTGATTTAGTTCTTGCCTAACATGCATGAGGCCGTTGGTTCAATGCCCAGCAAGGAAAGAAAAGGAGAGATTGAGATTGCGAGAGGGTGGGAACAGGCTGGGGGCGGGGGTGTTGTTCACTTTGTAGAAAGCTTGGATAGTATTCACAAAGCCCTGGCTTCCACCCTCAGCTTGACATAAAGACAACATGATAGTAGGTGTCTGTAGTTCCAGCATGGGGGGGTTGGGGAGTGGAGGCAGGATGGTCAGAAGTTCAAATTCATCTTTGACTACACAGGTAATTTCAGGTTCTCCTGGGATATGAGACCCTGTCAAAAAGAAAAGGGAGGGAGAGAAGGAAAGAAGGAGGGAGAGAAAAGAAGGTAAGAAGAAAGGAAGGAAGGAAGGAGGGAGGGAGGAAGGGAAGAAGGAAGGAAGGAGGGAGAGAGGGAGGAGGAAGTGAGGGAGGGAAAAAGGAAAGAAGGAGGGGAAAAGGGAAGAGGGGAGAGGGAGGAAGGGAGGAGTGAAGTTTGGAGGGAGTAAAAGAAGGTAGGAAGGAAGGAAGGAAGAAGGGAGGGAGGAAAAAGGAGAAATTATGTGCCCAGTCAAATCGCATTCATATGCGTGTTCATTCACATGTTAACGGATTGGGCACTTGGAAGCATTCCCTAGAGCTTAAGGGAGGAGTGGAGAAGCCAGTTACCTGCAGGAGCACTCATCTGTCCCCACAGCTTTGATCTTTATCTGGGTCACTTATGGGACTTATGCCTCATAGCACAAACAGGGCAGCCCTTTGGGTCCCTCCAGCAGAGTTTTGCCTTAGTGGCTACCCTGGACTGCCCCTTCAGTCCCACCCTTTCCCCTCGGGCAGCCTTGGCTACCCAGAGTCTTCCGAAAACATGGGACCACTGTGTGCAGAACGTAAATAAACCACTAGAATGCAGATCGGCAGCATGAGTTAGGGGTGACCCTTTGGCTTTTGTGGGGGTGGATACCTGTGTGATGACCTCAGTCTAGCAGGAGTGAGATGGGGAGACAGTGCATGTCTATGCATCTGACTTGAGGCCTGTGGAGTTCATCCTGGTCATTCCACTTCTAGGTTCCTGTATTCATTCGGCAGGCTTCTGTTGGCCCGTATGCCCCCTCTGTGGTGAGCATCGCTGGGACCTGGTGATTCACAGATGAACAAGACAGTTTCTGCCCAGAAAAAACTTGTGGCTGTGTGTGGGGGAGAGTCACGTGTACCCAGATTTCAGCTTGGTGTGGCGAGCACCACAGACAAGACACAGGGGAGGGAGAGAGGCTGGAGAGGGGCGGGAGGAAAAAGCAACTAGAAAGGCAAAGACTAAACTGAGGGCGGGCCAACTGTGAGAACATGCAGAGACATGGCCAACGTTCTCCGTTTTCCAAGCCAGAGCTCTCAAGTTCAGTTCAAGGGAGGGATGGGAGGAGGAGCAAAGGTGGAGGAGGTGGCCGAAGACAGGGACTTAGGAAGTAAAATCAACAGAGTCTAAGCCTGGAGTGGAAGCACAGAAATGCTGTGTCAAATCTGTCGGACAAGACCAATTCTTTCGCAAGGGAAGGCCCTACAGTCAGGCCATTACTCTTTGGGCTTCCAAAATGTCAAGCTCAAGTGTGGGATGCCCGTGGTCTGTGGGAGAGACATTTTGCCGCAGGATAGTGACATCACTGCTTTTCAACCTCCATTCCTCCCTCCCTCCCTCCCTCCCTCCCTCCCTCCCCCCCCCCCCCCCCCTCTCTCTCTCTCTCTCTCTCTCTCTCTCTCTCTCCATCAGCCCCCTCTAATGCAAAATTTGTGTTTCACTCCATTTGAATGAGAGAATTAAATCATCCAGATTAAATAAATTAAGTGAATGTCTTCTCCTGGGCAGGAAGCTTGGCACATCTCACAGAGAATTCCAGCAAACCACCCAGAAACCCATAGACGGCCTGGGAGCCACCCAAATGAACAACAGCTAAAAGGGTCTGCCGGAATGACCAGAGCCCATTTCTGTGCATTCACCTGCAGTCGTGAGTGGGTGTGCATTGTGGAAACATAGGGTGGCTGCTCACCAGAGCAGCGGAGAAACCGGAGTGCTTGTGACAGAGGCAAATCCTACCCCTCTGCGTGTCACACTCCACCTGTGAGTCCACACAAACCTCTGAGATGTTCCAAACCCAAATTCCAAGAGGAGAGGGAAGTCTGTGGGCCCCTTTTCTTTCTTTCTTTCTTTCTTTCTTTCTTTCTTTCTTTCTTTCTTTTTTTTTTTTAAAGTTAAACATTTATTGAGCAGAAAGAGAGAGTGGGAAAGGAGAAAGACAGAAGAGAAAAGAGGGGGGGAAGGGAGAGAGAAAGGGGGGGAGAGGGAACGGAAAACCGTCCGTGCGTGTCTCTGGACAGACCGAGCAAGGCTCTTTCTTTCTTTCTTTCTTTGGTTTTTCGAGACAGGGTTTCTCTGTGGCTTTGGAGCCTGCACTGGAACTAGCTCTTGTAGACCAGGCTGGTCTCGAACTCCACAGAGATCCACCTGCCTCTGCCTCCCGGGTACTGGGATTAAAGGCGTGCGCCACCACCACCCAGCTTGTGGGCCCCTTTTCAAAGTGGCTTTCACGTATACATTGTCGACTTCTACACACACACACACATTTCACTCCTCGTATACACAGCACACTGGATGAGTACCTGCAGCTAATCTCTCTCTCTCTTTTTTTTCTCTCTCTCTCTTACACACACACACACACACACACATACACACACAGAGCGCAATTTGCTCAAAATGCTGAATCCAGACTCAGGAGATGTAGGATACAGTGTGCGATCTCCTGAATGCCCCAGAATGAGCCACCTCACCCTCCACCCCTGGCCTCTTTATCTCCACAGCGAGTGAGATTGAAACTAGCACAGCTCTGAGACTGGAGAGATGATGGCTCAGCAGTTAAGAGCCCTTGGTGCTGTTACAGAGGTCCCAGGTTCAGTGCCCAGCATTTGCCTGGTGACTCACAACCTCCTGTAACTCCAGGGGTTCAGGAGGCTTCTGTCCTTTGGGGACTCGCATACATGGAGGATATACATGCATATGCATAAATTAAATATAAAAATTATTTTTTTTGTTTGTTTTTTTGTTTTTTCGAGACAGGGTTTCTCTGTGGCTTTTGTGCCTGTCCTGGAACTAGCTCTTGTAGACCAGGCTGGCCTCGAACTCACAAAGATCCGCCTGCCTCTGCCTCCCGAGTGCTGAGATTAAAGGCGTGCGCCACCACCGCCCTATAAAAATAATTTTTAAAAAAGAAAGAAAACAGTGAAGCTCCCTTGAGTATTTGCTACACATCAAACACCACTCCTCTGAGACCAGAGTTCCATAAATTCTGCCCCCCACCAGCATGTGAACAGCCTGAAAGCTAAGACCCAGTCTTCCATTTTCAAGTGGTTTGAAAAACAGTCAAGAAACCAAAGAGAGAGAGAGAAAGAAAGACAGACAGACAGACAGACAGACAGAGAAAAGAAAGGAAGGAAGGAAGGAAAAGAGAAAACAATAAAGAGAATAATCCTTCTTGACACATGAAATTTATATGAAATTTGAATGCCCAGATCCATAAATACAGTTTTGCTGGAACACAGCCATGTTCATTCATCTATGTCTGTGGCCACTTCCAGAGGAGCTGTGACGGAGACCTCAGGACCCAAAGCCTGGGATATTTACCCTCTGGCCCTCTAAAGAGAAAGTTTGCCAAGTCTTTAATGGTGCTCTCATCCCTCTCACCCTAGGCCCAGCCTGGGTCCTCGATCGTCCTCCCCCATCCTTCCCAGCTGAGATACAGAGTCACCTAACCCGCTAGGACGCCGTATTGGCAGAGTGGCTCTACACTGCATACTCCTGGGACCTCTTTCCCTCCATGAGACCCTAAGGCAGTGGACAGGGCAACATGGACACGTCAGAGAATGGTGCCCCCATCCAGCAGGCATCAGCAACTGAATCTCTACTCATCCTCAGACCAGAATACTCAACTCTCCTCTCCACACCACACCCAGTCCCTGGTATAATTAATAAGTGGTTTTTGTCTTTCTGTTGTTTTGTTTTTACAAGGTCTCATGCAACCCAGACTGGCTTCTCCTTATATCACTAAAGATGGCGCTGACTTTCTGGTCTTCTTGTCTCCATCTCCCCAGGACTGGAATTACATGCATGTGCCCCCATGCCAGGTGCATACCATGCTGCAGCTCAAACCCAGGGTTTTGTATACCGTACAAGAGTGGTCTACCAACAGAGCTACAGCCCAGCCCCTAGGAAGTCATTTTCTAAAAATTTTTACCTTGGGAGAAAGGGGGCTGGATTACCCTCTGTAACTTCAACTGGTCCGTACAAAAACCCCATCTTGGTTTCATTCATACACACACACACACACACACACACACACACACACACACTGACCCCCTTTATCTTCCAATTCTATTTCTGTCCGATCGTGTCTGTTTGCTAAGCTCTCACAAGGTGAGTAGTCATTTCATTCACAAGTAGATTCTTTATTTACATAAATAGTATCATGTAGCAATATTCTTTGTTGGAGCTGCCAGCTTATAAATAACTACTGGAGACTTGTTATCAATTATGAATGCTTAGGCTTGTTTTTAACTAGCTTTTATGATTTAAGTTAATTCATTCATATTTTGATATTGTTCATTTTGCTTTTTTTGAGTTTGGCTAGAGACTTTTCCTTTTTTATTTTTATTTTTATTTTATTTATTTATTTTGAATTCTCACTCTGCCTGAAAGTTCTGCCTATGCCTCCTGCCTAACTATTGGCCTTTCAGCTTTTTGTTACACCAATCACAGCAACACATCTTCCCACAGTGCACAAATACCCCACAGCAGAATTGTGTTATTCCTCTCCTGATTTTCCATTTATTTATTTTTAATTTTTAATTTAGAGCGAGAGGGATGGCTCAGCAGTTCAGAGCACTTGTTGCTCTTGCAAAGGACCTGGGTTCAGTTCCTAGGACCCTCAGGGTGGTTCACAACCATCCATAACTACAATTCCAGATGCTCCAACACCACATTCTGACCTCCATAGACACCGGACAAAAAAAAAAACATGGTACACAGATAACAAACAGGCAAAACACTCGTGCACATAAAATACAATCTTTAAATCTTTTTAATTTTTTATTATTTATTTGGTTTTTCAAGACAGGGTTTCTCTGTGTAGCTCTGGCTGTCCTGGAACTTGCTCTGTAGACCGGGCTGGCCTTGAACTCAGAGATCTGTCTGCCTCTGTCTCCCTAGTGCTGGAATTAAAGACATGTGCCACCACCATTTTTCTAAATTTTTAATTTCTAAATATGTGTGCATGTGGACATGTTAGGGTGCCCACAAATTCCAGAAGAGGGTGTCAGATCCCCTGGGACTGGAATTACAAGCGGTTGTGAGCCCCTGATGTGAATTCTGGGCATCAAACTCAGGTCCTCCAAAAGAGCAGCAAGTATTACTAACTACTGGGCCCTCCCCCAACCCCTGACCCTTCCCTTAAAGCTCAGTGACTTACATGTGTCCAGCTGACCCTCTGTAACCATGGGTTCCACATCCACAAATCCAACCAACCACAGGATGGAGATATCACACTTTTTAAAAAATGTGTGTGCACCAAATATGTAGACTTCATTTGTTTTCTCCTAAACAACAGTTTGCATTGTATTAGACACTGTAAGCAAACTGGAGGTGGCTCAAACTAGAGATGAACCTGAGTCCTCTCCCAGTTCTGCACCGCTCCAACACTACACTACATGCCACCCAGAGGATTGTGGGTATCCTCAGGAGACCCTGAAACAAATCCCAGGGGACAGCTATAAATATCTGTGTGCTCCACCTGCACAATAAAAAGGGGGGGCCTATCACCACCCATTGGTTAAATTGGTCTTTTGTTGTAGGGTCTTTCTTTGTTTGTTTTTTAAATTTTTTGCCATCATGCCCAGTTTGAATTTGTTCTAACTTTATCTACACCACGTCCTAACCAGCTCCTACTTCTCGTCTTGCCTCTTTTTATAAATCTTTACTAGGAGATTCCTCTATGTTGTAGGCAGCTGTAGTTCATTCGTTTCAGCTACTGGGGCATCAAATTTGAGGACTTCTGGATGAGGCTCTGTATGTATCCGATGTGCCAGCTTCCTGTGCTGCAGGCTGTATCTCAGAGCATTCACCTGGCTCACTGGCCCACCATCCTAGGGAAGGTTCCTTGCCTCCTTATGGAGTCGTGTAGCTATTTCACTGGGATGAATAGCTAGCAGCAGATATGCTGGGGCACAGGAAGTGGGCAGGATGAGAGGAACAAACTCCATGAGTCTATCTATTGAAGCAGAAAAGTCAGGGAGCACGGGAGGGGCTGTTCTGGTGCTCCTCGGCTGACCTCACTCCCCCTCCCTGTCACCCCTCCAGAAAAACCTTTCAGCTCCTCCTCCATGCCCTCTCGCAGGACCCAGCTAAGCGCTTAGCTTCCTGAACATCGCTGCCACCACGGCAGCCCGCACCATCCTGCTGCATTATAACAAGATGATAATCAATGAACTGCTAACTCTATTGCCATAAAGGAGCGAGCCCAACCTTATATAATTCTTTTTAATTGTTTTCTCACATTACAAGGTTTTTTTTCTTTTTGCTAAACTTATTCCACCATAAGTTATGTCGTTTAATTTCTCAAAGTGCTAATAATTTAATTGCTTCCTTCCTGCAGACAAAGTGCCTGCACTGTCCTCCCTCCCCAGCACGGAGATTATAAAACGGAGTTGGCAGGAATACCTAAGAGGGGCGTCTTTTTGGCGGCAGGATTTGATAGGAAGCAGCTTTCTCAGAAGTCAGTATGTGGGACTGGGAATTTGGCTTGGGACTTCAAAGAGGCAGGAGGCCCAGCTGAGCCTGCCCACTAGCTCCAGGGGGTTTATCATAATCACAGGGGAGGGGAGAGGAAGGCGCTGAGATCAGAGCGGCTGGTGAGGTGAGGTCGGGTGCTTGCAACACCCAGCTTCCCATCTTGAGAGGCTATCAGGGAAGCTGGGGTCCAACACAGCAGATTATGGGGAGACCAACCCCATAGCAACATCTGACAACAGCAAGTAGAGTCTATGCAGAAATTGGTGGTGAGGGAGGCAGAGGCAGGGGATCTCTGAGTTCAAGGCCAGCCTGGTCTACAGAGCGAGTTCCAGGACAGTTAGCACTACATAGAGAAAGCTTCTCTCAAAAAATTAAAAATAAATAATCATAATAAAGAATCTATGGTCCCCTTGCTGACAGCATCTACCACTCTAAATCATCTTGTTTTATCTTCTCACCCACACTGTTAATGCTATTTTACAGGTGAGCAAACTGAGACAAAGAAAGGGTTAAGTCAAGCCAGTGAGATGGCTCAGTGGGTAGAGGAATTGAACACAATTCCTGATCCCACAGTGGGAGAGCCATCTCCCAAGAGCTGTGAGTTTGAGACCAGCCTGGTCTACAAAGTGAGACTCCAGAAAAGACAGAGAAACCCTGTCTTGACATACAGGGAAAAAAGAAAAAAAAAAGTCAAAAAGGGAGCCTAGACTCAGTCAAAAAAAGTGTTTGCTACATAAGGCTGGAACTATGGGTTCTGTAGTTAGAACACACCTAAAAGAGCCCGGCATGGTGGCACACATCTGTAATCCCAGGGCTGGAGGAGCTGGAGAGTGGCAACAGAGGCTGGCCACATCCAGGCCAGTGAGAAACTATGTCTCAAAACCGAAGACGGGCGGTGTCTGAAGAATAAGATCTGAGGATGTCCTCTGCTCTCCATTCCTGTGTACACACATGTGAACCCGAACCTGCACACACACATGAATCCATACCCACTCATGCATGCAAACGTGCACATATACACAAAGCTAAAAAAGGAGGAAGGAAGAAGGGAGAGAAGGAAGGAGGGAGGGAGGCTAACTTAGGCTAGCGTAGCTTCTTGGTGATATAGCCAAAATCTAGCCTCCAGAGCCCACGTTTTCATCAGCAACACAATCTTGCCTTGGCCATCTGTCTGGGTTGAATGATGACATCAAATCTCTGTGGCAAGAGGGAAAGATATAGACCTGAGGACAGGATCTTGGACGAGCTATTCTTGAAGTTTCCAGGGCCCTCCTACTGCTCCCGCCGGCCCAGGGAGGGGTCTGACCCCACCAGAACTGCCCCACCCACCCAGTGGCTCCCAGAGTCTGCACTCTTCAAGGTGCTCACACTCCTCGCCCCTGCCCTCAGCACCCCAAGAGTCACCACCTTGGACTTCCTTTCTGCCTCCTGCACCTTCGCAACTGTGGCTGCTGCTTTTCCAGTCTGGAATCGTCATTTCTCTCAACCTACACAGCCTGATTTAAAAAAACCTGTCCCTGAGTCCCAAAGTAGAGTCGCCTGTCACACCTTTCCCAGCTCTGGTCAGCGGGGCTGCTGGATGAGCTTTCTCAGCTGTCCCCTCTCGGGACTTAGCAACTCGGGAACATGTCATAGCCTCTCTGAGCATGTGATGTGTGACTAAATGAGTAACATGTGCAAAGTGTTTAGTCTGGGACACCATGAGGGCTGAAAGAAAATTTCACTGTTGTAACTGGCTGTTGTTCCTGCTTCCTAAAAGTCCCTGCCGTCTAGCAGTTGCTCAGTAAAGAAGGGGCTGTCGAGAAGGTTCAGATGTTAGGAGCATTGGATGCTCTTCGAGAGGACCCAGGTTCAAGTCCCAACACCCACATGGTGGCTCACAACCATCTGGAATTCCAGATCCAGGGGACCTAATGCTTTCTTCTGGCCTCTGCCTGCACCAGACATGCACATGGAACATATACATACATGCAGCAGGCAAAACATTCATAAACATAAAAATAATAAAATTTTACCAAGCACATGCTTTTAATCACACAGCACTGGGAAGGGAGAGGCAGGTAAATCTCTGTGAGTTTGAGACCAACATGGTCTACAGAGTGAGTTCCAGGACAGCCAGGGCTACACCAATAAACCCTGTCTCAAAATAATAATAATAATAATAATAATAATATTATTATTATTATTAACAAATAAATAAAGTTGATAGGCGATGTAACTCAACTGGCCAGTGATTGTCTAGTATACATGAAGCCCTGGGTTTGATCCCCAGCACCACAGAAGCTAGGTGTGGTGAGCTACATGAGATTCTGTCTTAAAAAAAAAAAAGAAGAAGAAGAAGAAGAGAAAGTGCAGCCCATTTTTGCAGCCAGTTACTCTGACACTCTTCTAAGTTGAGACAATAAATTGCGCAACTCCTGGAGGGAGTCCCACAGGACGGTAAGTTGCCAAGTTCCCCACCCTCACCCCCATTCCCAAGGAGACTACTAGTGCCAGCAGAACACACACCTACCAATGACACATCTGCACTAGGTCATGGCCCCAAGTATCCGTCCTTGGCAGAGTGGCAGAGACCACCTTAGGAGCTCAGGGAACTCAAAAGCTGCTTGGGCCTGAAGTAGCCACACCTCTTTTGTGAGTGGGCATGGCTTCCACCACCCTCGAATTGGCACGCCCATCCCCCAGGTAGCCTTTGGTACCTCAAACTTGAGTTAGGAAAAATGTTATTAGTAAACATAATTGTGCCAGGCCCACCCACCTCCCTGACTAAACAGGAAGCACTTGGCAGGTAGAGGCCTGCTTGACATCCCTGTGGACGATCTTCTCCCTGGCTCCCACTCACTTAGTCCTCCACCCACAAGTATTTATTATGCATGCACTGATGTAGGTGCCAAGGACCCAGGCTAGAGACCTGAGGCTAATCCTTTTTTTTTTTGAGTGTTCTCAGGGTGTGTGTGTATAATATGTGTGCCCATACATGCATGTGTGTGTATGTGGAGTCTACCGTCTGCCTCTATTGCTTCGCACCTTATTTTTTGAGACAGGGTTTCTCACTAAGCCTGAAATTCACCAACTGCCGAGATTGTTGAGCTGGTGAGCATCAGTGAGCCTTCTCCCAACGGTGGGCTTCCGAGTGCTCCCTACCATGTCTGGGTTTTTACCTGGGTGCTGGGGATCAGAACTCGGGCCTTCATACTTATTCAGTAAGTATTTTACCTTCTTGGCCCATCTCCCTAACTCTGAGACTTGTCCTTTTGGGACATGAGCTGCTAAACCTCCAAATGGAGCGCCTGACAGAAGCTTGCTTCACTGAATCCTAGAGGACCACAGAGGTCCAGCCAAGGCTAGTGAGGAGAACTCACAGATAGCCATCTGTGAAGAACGCTAGCTCCTTCTCCTGCTCTCCCTTAGCACCTGTTGTGGAACAATCTGTGAACACTGTAAATATGTATTACCCTCATTGGTTAATAAAGAACTGACTGACCTTTAGCTTGGCAGAAGAGATTGGGTGGGAAAGCAGGACTAGGAGAATTCTGGGAAGAAGGGCAGAGTCAGGGAAGTTGCCAGGAGACACAGGGAGTAAGACATGCTGAAGGACAAGTAAAACCACGGGCCACTTGACAATACATAGAATAATAGAAATGAGTTAGTGTAAGTTGTAAGAGTTAGTAGTAAGCCTGAGCTATTGGCAGACCATTTATAATTAATATTAAGTCTCCATGTTGGTCATTTGGAAACTGACGGATGGGAAGAAAAAGTCCTTCTACAAGTACCAGTGTTTGAGGATCCACGGGACAATCTCAAGCCAGACCTGGAATCTCCAGGGAGTATCTAGCTCAGGCCACACTCAAGGAAATTCTGCTGCCTGAGTTCTGGGACAAAGTCCAAAGCCACTGGTATGTGCAGAGCTGGGTAAGCCGGCCTGGAATCTCTTTCTACTCTAAGGACAGCCAGTTGAGAGGTCACAAACACAAGATACCACAAGACACAAAGAGAAGATATCTCAGAGAAATTTCTCAGGCAGGAATCCCAAACGTTTTCAAAGAACTGTCTCCCCTGCTTCCTTCACTCTTTCCAAACCACCCTGGAGTCTTTCCTTTTCCATATGGAACCTTCTACATCCCAGCCTTCTGTCTTTGGTCCTGCTACTGTTTCCTCAAGCAGGGATAACCTGCCTAACCTGCCCCCCAGGCCTCACTCCAATCTGTTCTAGCTCAATGCTCACCCCATTACCACCTCCTCCAGAAGTTCTTCTGTGATCTTTTCAGTCAAGAGGAACTTTCTCTATCTTCCACTTAGCATACCCAAGCTCAGGCCTTCCCTAAGCTTTTGTTTCTGAAGTCATATCCCATGGGCTGATAGGTGGGTTGAGCTCTTTTCCAGCTAGAAGGCTTTTATGCAAGTCGCCTCCCCAATTTCTGTTTGTTTTGGTTTGACTCTTATAATCACTGGAAAATATTGCTGGCATAATGATGCCTACCTGTTTTTCCAGCACTCTAGAGGGCTGAGACAGGAGGAATGAGAATTGAAGGCCAGTTCGAATAAGAATGGTCCCTATAGGCTCATATAGTCATCAGGGAGTGGTATACTATTGGGTAGGATTAGAAGGATTAGGAGGTGTGGCCTTTTTGGAAGAGGTATATCACTGGAGAGTGGGCTTTGAGGTTTCACAAGCCCATGCCAGGCCAGCCTCTCTCTCTCTCTCTCTCTCTCTCTCTCTCTCTCTCTCTCTCTCTCAGATCAGGATGTAGCTCTCAGCTACATCTCCAGCACCTTCCTACAGACTGTCATGCTTTCACCAGGATGATAATGGACAAAGGCTCTGAAACCATAAGCACATCCCCAATTAAATGCTTTCCTTTATAAGAGTTGCCTTTATTGTGGTGTCTCTTCACAGTGAGAGAAGACTAAGTGACTAAGACAGCCAGCCTAGGCTCCATGAGACCCTGTCTCTAAAAACCTAAAAGGAAGAAGGAGAAAAGGTCAGGGAAGGAAGGAAGGAGGAATGGGAGGAAGCCAGAAGGTTGAGGAAATAGCTCAGTCAGCGAAGAGATTGATCCCCAGAAGCCATGTAAAAAACCATGTGTGGAGATGCATGGCAGGGGGAATCTCAGAAGCTCACTGCTCTCACCTACTTGGTCTATTTGGCAAGTCCCAGGCCAGTGAGAGATCATGGCTCAAAAACAAGAGAAGAAAGAAATGTAGGTGGTGCCTGAGGAACGAACGACACCAGAGATTACCCTCTGGTCCCCATTTGTCACTGCATCCAGCTCCTGGGTTCTTAATCCATTCATACCAAAGTTCTCACAGTCCACAGCCATGTGTGTCAATAAAGAAGAAGCTCCGGGCTGGAGAGATGGCTCAGTGGTTAAGAGCATTGCCTGCTCTTCCAAAGGTCCTGAGTTCAATTCCCGGCAACCACATGGTGGCTCACAACCATCTGTAATGAGGTCTGGGGCCCTTTTCTGGTCTGCAGACATACACACAGACAGAATATTGTATACATAATAAATAAATAAATATTAAAAAAAAAAGAAGAAGCTCCTGTCTGATCAGAAGGTTCACAGTAGGCATGTACGAGTGCAGACCATCTTAGGATGGAGCCGCAAGAAACCGAACAGCATGGCTGCCTCCAGGAAGGCACGACAAAGCCTCAAGAACGGGAATAGGAATGATCATAAGGTTTCAGAGGAGGACCAGTGAGAGCTCAGCAGGCAGAGGCATTTACTTAGAAGGCTGGTAATAACCTCGATTCAGTCCCCCAGAATCCATGTAAATGGAGAAAAATTGTTCTCTGACCTTCACAAGTTCACCTCCAAGCAAACACTAATAATAAAAACAACAATTTCACTGGATCTGAAGGTGGTGACTCCACAGTGAAACTCTTTCCTTGCACATTTGAGGCTCTGGGTTTTATTCCCAGACTACAAAAATAAATAAAATTTCACTGAAAAGGGCTGTATGACCTTAAAAAGGGGGGCAGAATAAAATAAATGTAGATTTATTAAGGAAAAGTGGAAAAGAACTCCCAAGAGGAGGGGAAGGCCCAAGGGAAGAGCACCCCATTGTATGACTCTTGAGTTTGGTTCCCACATGGATGTCTCACCTCCATTTACATAAATGTTTGCATGTACAACTTCAAGTACAATCTGAAATAGAAACTCAGTAGCATGCAGAGAGAGAGAGACTGATTTCATTCAGCCCGGGCTGGCCTGGAAGTTGTGTGTCTGAGGCTAGCCTTGAACTTGTGATCCTCCCTACCTTCACCCTCTGAATCCTGGGATCATAGATATGCACCACCGTGGCCAGGGTGAGCGCTGCTGAGTATGGAGCACAGCGGGACTCTGCATTCTAACTAAGTACTCACACACACCCAAGAAAGGAACAGCCTTTCAAAAGAAGACGTGATGGCTCCCATGCTGGGTTGCACCAGGACCTGAAGCAGGGGAGAGAACTAACTGCAGTGGCCACTCATTCATTCATTGTGGAGACTTCAGGGTCCCCAGCTTGAGCCTCTCAGTTCCTTTGTCAATGAAATGAAAGGTTCAGACAGACAGACCTGAAAAGCAGCTCTAGCTCTTTTGGTTTGATGGCTGCTGCTTCTGCAAATATGTGTAAAATAGATCCATTTTTAGCCGTAGTGAAAACCAAACTGAAAATCAGATTTATCATTTTAATTAAATATACTTTACACTCTCAATTTTTTTTAGAGAGCAAAATGTTCCCCCCTCCCCATCAGCTTTCCTTTTGTGGGAGACATTCATGTCTGCTGAACAATTTAAGAACATATCAGAGCACACCCCCTAAGAAGGTACACAATTAGCATGATCTTAACATGTTATTCCTTACAGAAAAGTGAGACTGACTTGGAGGGAAAAAGAAATTGGAAATATCAAGCAGGTAAGGGTTAGGCAGGGTCAAGGTATCTGAAGACTGGGGATCAGGTCAAACTGGGCAACATAATGAGACTCTGTCTCTAAAAATAATTTAGAAAATTAAACAACAAAACTGTGGTGGTGGGGGGTGTTGCTGCTTGTTTTTGTTTAAAGTTTGCTATTGCTGGAGCTGGAGAGATGGCTCAGTGGTTAAGAACACTGACTGCTCTTCCAGAGGACCCGGGTTCAATTCCCAGCACCCACATGGCAGCTCACAACTGTCTGAGGATCCAGTTGAAGAGGATCTGACACCTTCACACCAATACACATAAAATACAATTAAATAAACCATAAAAATATTTAAAAAAGAAAAAGAAAAATCAAAAACAAAAGATTTTCCAGATTATGTCAGTAAAGGGTAAATTCTTTAAAATAAATAAAGTTCACATACGAACGCTTTGTCTTGGAATGTAAAATCTAAGTCATGCCTACCTGCTCTCCACCTGGCTAGGCATTGTGTCCTCTCAATGTGCCTCCTTCTGATGTTCTTCTCCACTCAGGTCCCCAGAGATTGGCGGGGAGATTAGTGCTGCCCCAAACTGTAACCCAATAGCCATTGCTATAACTACCTGATGAGTCTAGACCCCCATGGCCAGTGGAACAAATGGAAAATCCATGGGAGAAATCAAGTGTCAGCTGCAGCCAGCTCCTTGAGCTAAAGGAGAAGCCTAGTGACTTTGGGATTGTTGAGGGCCACAGGCGACAAAAAAAGAGTTTTTGTAGCGGGGGTGGGGGAACCTTAGGAAGTAAAACCCAGGGCTGGAGACAGCTCGGTGGACAAGGTGCTGGAGTAGCCTGGGCTCTGTATCTGGGACTGAGAACAAAACTGTGTGGTGGTGCAGCTTGACAAGTCTGGCACTCTGATGACAAAGAGGCCAGAGGAGCAGAAATTCAAGGTCATCCTCAACTGCATTGTGGGTTTAAGTTAAGGCTAGCTTGGGCTACATGAGACTGTCTCAGATACTTTTTTTATATTTATTTAACTTTATTTTATGTGCATTTGGTATGAAGGTGTCAGATTCCTTGGAACTGGAGTTACAGACAGTCGTGAGCTGCCATGTGGGTGCAGGAAATTGAGTGCTCTTAACCTCTGAGCCATCTCTCCAGCCCCTCAAATATTTTTAATTAACCAAAATAAGGACACACACCCCACTATTCCCTCCAAAAATAATTTTCAGGAATGGTCCCCAGGTTTTGCCAGCCTGGCATTCCCTAGCCCTGCCTTAGCTGCTGAGCGCAGAGTTGTCCATTATTTCTGACAAGAACAAATATAGACACTCTCAAGGAACTGAGGAGAGACTAAGTGGCATAAATGATGCTTAATCTACAAAGAGAGAAACCGCCTTCCCTCAGCAGAGCCCCGCCCAGCAGGAGCCATGGCCCCTAATAATTCAAGTCCACACTTAATTAAAAAGGGGATCATCCTGCTCTCTGGCCAGTTGGCTCCAATTCCATCCTGATCCTTCAGACAGCTAGCATTTGCCCGTTTGTCTCTCTCCCACCAAAAGAGAAAATAACCGAAAACAAACAAAAATGGTCTGTCCTGCAGTCTTCTGGGAGGGCTCCGGTGTGAGAGGCTGTTCTAGGAACAGAGAGGTGGAAATCTAAATGGACAGGGGGAGACAGGACAGAGCCAAAAATAAATAGAGCTTTGCGTGTTCAAGGGAGTCCTGAGCTGCTGCCGGCAGCGAATGTGGAAAGCTGGAGTCACCAGCACCTTCTAAAAATAGAAACTGCTTTCCTCTGGCCACCACTGGTCTCCGGCCTCCTCTGGCTCAGGCTCAGGCTTTCCTCTTGACACAGTGTTTCAAAGAAAAGGAGGGCAGCAGCGTATATTCCGCTTTGTTCAAAAATATTCAAATGGGACCAGTGGGATTGTGCAGCTGCTTGAGGCACTTGCTGGCCCAGCCTGCCCACCTGCGTTTGATCCTCACCCACGTGATGGAAGGAAGGAGGGCCTGAGGATTGTCCCCTGTCCTCCACCTGCGTGTTACAGCATGCTTGTGTCTCCAGATAAATAAAAGTGCGATGAACAATGTTAAAACGTTAAAATGTGAGGTTTTATGAATGACTCAGGGAGTGAAGAGTGTGCTGCGCAAGCATGGGGAACAGGATTCAGAGCCACACTGCTCATGGGCGTGCCAGGTGGGCATGGCAGCCTATAATCCCCGTGTGAAGGGGGTGACGGCAGGGAATCCCCTGGACAAGCTGGCTCCACTAGCCAAGCTGGCAAGCTCCAAGTTCAGCTAGAGACTCTGCTTCAGCACATGAGATGGAGAGTGAGCAAGGAAGATACTTGTCTTAACTTTAGACCTTCACATCTGCAGACACACGTATGCACAGGCACCCACACATGTGTGCCTACATGTATTTGAACATGCAACACACACACATGCATGCACACACGGGCGCACACAATATACACAGGAAAAAGAAAGAAAAATTAAAAATATTGCTCGCGTTCTCTGTGTGTGTGTGTGTGTATGTGTGTGTGCACATGCATGTGTGCATGCTTGTGGATGCCCACATGTGGAGATCAAATGACTACTTGGAGGAGCTGGTTCTCTTTCAGCCATGTGGGTCTTAAGGATCAAGCTCAAGACACCAGGCTTGGCAGCAGACACATCTACCTACCAAGCCATCTCACCCAGGTGCTTGCTAGATTTACAAGTAGGAGTTATCGGTCCCCAAACTCTGAGCCCTCAGGTCAGACCCTCCTTGGGACTGGCTCAGTCCCACAGAAGTCCTGTGCTCTTCACTCTACCTGGGAATGTTGCAGTTGTTCCACACAGACGGGGGCATCTCAGGGAACCCCATCCGACCCCTGACTGCAGAGGAAACTCCTCGGGAGTCATTGGGCTCCTCCTGGTTTCATGGAGGCTCTTGTGGACACTTAGCCCTTCATCACCCATGGGACAGAGTCCTCCTCTCCATCCAGTACTTTTGTTCAGGGACTGCTGGCCTCCACCAGGGAGCCCAGCGGATTGGGCAAGATTATTCTCATTCCCCTCCTCTAGGCTCATGATCTCTTCTGCTGTCTGGAGAGCCCTTGTTCAGTGGAGTCTCAAGAAGGTTCTGCTGGGTGGAGTGCACACCTGTGATCTCCACACTCAGATGGAATAAAACGGACAGGATGCTCCACACTGAGCTTGAGGTCTGCCTGAGTGACACAAGACAGGGCAGGAGATGGGGGACACTCAGACTAGTGGACGGGGAACTGGAACAGGGAATGCTTTTTTCACCCTCCTCTAAGCAGGCTCTGCCATAGCAGGGCATCCTCGCTCGCTCAGTGTTTTAGTAATGTGAAGATACAGGGATAAAGGAAACGAGGGCCATGCTTCCAACCTGAAGAACGGGGATGAGGCGATTACAGAGCCACTCTGTGGCGACCCTGATAAAAGCCATAGACTCTCTCCTCAGTGAGATGAACAGACACACTCATGCAGGCAATTAGTTTCCTGAGGCGCACTTTCCATTTATGGCATGGAGGAGGGTCTGGCGCTCCTGCAGTTGGAAGGAAGCAAAGAGAAATTGGGCCAGTCAGAAAAGGACAAAAGGAAGTCCAAGAGTGACACGGATTGTTGGTTTGGTTTGGTTGCTTTGTTTCCGTGACTCCGATCCATCACCAGCTCATGGGAAGATTCTAACACAGCCCCCACTCCAGGTTCTGCTCTCTGGTTCATTCGCCCGGGAGAAGGCCTCAGCCTGGCAGACGCCAAAGGGATCTCAGTCTCATCCATGGGCCTTAGGACAACTGAAGTCCCCTTGCATTATCCTCTGAGTTCTCCCTTCACATGTCTGGAACTCTGCTTTCCGAGGTTCTGCAGAAGCCAAGCCTAAAGACATCTCTGCCCCTGAAGTCAGTCTGGACCGGTTACCTACAGAATGTCTCCAGCTAACACAACATCAAGGACCAAAACCAGCCCCCGCCATTCATTTCCCCAAAGGCTATGTGGGCCAAGCGTGCTCTTGCTCACCTGTAATTCCAGCACCCCAGAAAGACAAGACAGAGGATCACAAATTTAAGATCAGTCTGGGAGACCTAGAATCTGACCCTGTTTTGAAAGTCATAAGTAGACAGAGACAGGAGGATCAACAGTTTACGGCCATCCTACCTATATAGGGAGTTCTGCACTGGGATGAGTCATATGAGACTCTGACTCAAAAAGGGGAACGGAGGAAAAGAAGAGGGGGGAAGGAAGGGGAGGAAAGGAAGGAAACCAGTCAACCAGCCAGCCACAATAAAACATGGACTGGAGAGATGGCTCATTAGTTTAGAGCACTTGCTGCTCTCCCAGAGGACCTGAGTTCTGTCCCCAGCACCCACACCAGATGACTCAAAACTGCCTGTTAGCTTCAGGAGATCCAACGCCTCTGGCCTTTGAAGGCACCTACACATACCTACACACACACATAAATAAAATTAAAATTAAATAAATAAACCGGGTGGTACTGGTGTAAATGCATTTAATCCCAGCACTCAGGAGGCAGAGGCAGGCGAATCTCTGTGAGTTCGAGGCCAGCCTAGCTCACAGAGTAAGTTCCAGAACAGCTAGGGCTGTAACACAGAGAAACCCTGTCTTGAAAAAACATAAATAAATAAATACTTAAGAAAAGCACTATAAAAACTATGTGGGGAAGGTCCACCTCTCCGGTGGCTCCAGGGCCAGCATGTGGTTGCACTCAGGCACCTTAAACAGCTTTCTTCCTGCCCATGCCTGTGCTCTGGGTCTCCAGTCTCTGCAACTCCCACAGCAAACCATGGGCTGACTTTGTATGAAAATGTACACCTCTAAAGTCTGTGTTTACATTTTGTAATGTAAACTCCTAGGAAATAGGTTAGAGTCCAGTCCCCCAATCTACTGGAGGAAGAGTATTTACCTGCCCAGCCTCTCGTGGAGGTATATTGGAGGAATCAGGAAGCATATTGTATCATAGAGGAGCTGCGGGCATCCTGCTCTGAGTGGTGGCGGTGTAGGTCAGACTTGGCAGTGTCCTCCAAGCGGCCTCCTGTGCCTCCTTAAAGTGAATCTTTGGGGTATCCTCAGTCTGTGTGTGAGGGACCTTGGGGTTAGTGGGCTCACTTGGAAGGCCTCCTTTGTCACCTCTTGTACAATGAGGTGAGGACAGTGGGTGGCAGGAACTGGTACAGAGCATGCACACAAGGCTAGCTCTGTCAGTGTCACTTAACCCACAACGAGAGCCCCACTTCACACCCCCAGTCTCTCTCTTTTTCCTCAACTACCTCAGGCCCCACTGGAGAAGAGGCTTCAGTGTTCTCTTTGGAAATGTCACTGCGCTTATCCTGAGTGCTCAGAGGCCAGGCAAGTGTGTCAGCTACAGCTGCAGCTTGTTCTCTCCCTGGGTCTGAAGGCTGAGCCAGAGACAGGGAGGTAGGCTCCTTTGGTCTTTGACAGGCCTGGGGAGGGTGAGGATAGGAGGGGGGAATATTGAGTAGCCAGGGCCATCCAGAGAAATGAAGGAACTCAGAACCAGACAGGCAGCCCTGGACAGGCCCTGACTGGAGCACCCAGTGCTCACTCAGGGACCCAACTGAACCTTCGTGGCGACCACATCAGAGCTCTCTTTCTAGAACTGCCTGCCTTCCTCCCCCACTTCTCCTGGCCTAGGAACTCAGCACCCCACCCCAAGCTGGGATTTGCTTGGGCTTGTCTCTCCTTCCTTGGGCAGGGTGTCTACAAAACCCCATTACTTTGCTTTTTATTGTAGCTATTTACCTGACAGGCATTTTGTGCCCTTGAGAATGAGTGAGCCTCAAGGAGGTCTTACAGATAGATCCTCCTCTGGTCCCTGTGCATACATGGGGATTTCTGGAACCGGAAACAGAAGGAAAGGTACCTCACCAAGGAGCTCTCATGAAAGAAAGGCTCCCTGGAGGAGAGGGCATCAAGTTTGAGCTTTAAAGAACAGTTTGGCAGATAAGAGGGGGGTTGTTTAAGCTGCAGAATGAGCCCTATTCAGGTGCCAGGTAGCCAGTGTTCTTGTCCCAGCTCAGACTCCCGACAGGCTGGAAGAGATTGTGTGTATCGTGTCCTTTCCAGAACCCCCACTGCCTCACCTGTAAAGTAGGGTGCTGGATGAGATGGATTTTGAAAGCTGCCCCATGGGCCTGTGGGTCCTTCTGCTGGCAGGCAGGGCAAGCCAGACCCCAGGGGAGGTGGTCTTTCTCTCAGGTGCTTGCTCGCCACAAAGCACTGGTTCTGACACAGCAGATACTTACTGAATGAAGGAGTGAAATTACGTGCTCAACTTATTGAGCAAAATTGAAACCCATCCTTGCCTTTGGTCAAGTCATGCTTGCCTTCA
>JAQHUG010000032.1:6068142-6118142 GCA_028555095.1 Dicrostonyx torquatus | reverse complement strand
TTGGCCTCCTTATCTATAGAGACCAAAAAGAGACCCCATGTGTGGAGGCAAAGTATGGAGGGTGCTTTCACCCATATATTTTCTCAGAGTGAAGTACAAGGAATTTTGGTGAAAGTGTATGCATGCATCCTGGTGTCTGGGGTGGGAAGTCTGCTGTGGGGGGGGTTAGTCCTCAGTTCTCTCCCTAGTCTTTCCTAGTTCAGTGCCTCCTCCATCTTTCTATTTCCTCCCCCTTCCAGGTTCCTAGAGTGGCATGTCCCCTCCACAGATAGAGAACTGGTTCCTTCCAAGATAGAGGCTCACAGGGTGGGGGCAGAGCACGGGTGACACACACACACACACACACACACACACACACACACAACACACACACACACCGGCAAAGAGTGGCACAATAGAGCAGAAGCTCTGGAGAAGCTACCGTTCACTATTATGAGGGACTGCCCCCACGCCCAGAGGATGGCATCCCTTTGTGGAATGCGGAGGAGCTAGCTAGCTTGTGACAGGCTTCCCTGCATAGCTGGTGGAAGTTCTCATTTCTTCCGGAGCCCATCCTTGGGTCCCCCTGGCTCCCTGTTGGAGGGACAGTCCCTGAATATATTCTCTCTCCCCACCTACTACCATGGGAGCTAGGGGCAGACTCTGGCACACTAGCTCAGCAGCCAAAACACAGCCGAGTCAACAAATAGAATGGTGCACGTTCAGGACCAAACATGGTAATTAAAATTTCTTCTGCTCTCCAGGAACGCAAGGCTCTGTTTCCGTTCCTATTTCTATCCTCATTGATAGTCTCTGGGTGACTGAGGGCCCTGTTGTACCCCTTTGGGAGATGGCCAATATTGGGAGAGCTGAGCAGGAAGTAGGGCTCACTGCCCATTCTGGGAAGAGGATAGCATCACCTCTTTGAGGGTATAGTCTGTGTGCTGAAGAGAGGTCTCTTCTGGGGTTCTGGATAGACTTTCAAGCTTGAGGCAGGAGGAAAGGTCAGATGAATGACCCACAGGGCTCTCTAGCCCAGTGGCGTCAGCAGGAGATGCCCCCAGCCCATTACCTCACTGGAAACCGGTAGTTAATGAGGCCCCAAGAGGGACTCCAGGGTATGTCAGCTACCCCCTGCCAAGTTCTGCACCCTTTCCTTGCCCTCGGGACCCTCCTTGCCTAAGTAGCAGGGGGGACATATTGCTCAGCCTGCTGGCTTCAGCATGTCTGTCATCCTTGGGTGGGCCAGAAAACAGAGCAGGAATGAAGGTGTCCTTTGCTTTGACTACTGCTTTCCAAATGAGCCAGTCACCAGGGACATTTATTGCAAATGTGGATGCCTGGTCTACCTCTGTCTTATAGAATGACTTCCCGGGTTTGAGGACTGGGAACCGGGAGCCAATGGGGATAACAAAGCCGGGTGATTCTTCAGTCAGGCTGACTGGTGGACAGTTTCTGTGGAATTGTAGTTGGGCTTCCAAAAAGCTGGGGATTTGCCGAGGGATTTATCATCCCATTGATGTATTTGGCCACTTTAGAACTATAGTATGCTGATCTAAGTAAGTTCTTAATTACTGGAGACTTCTGGTTCTTAAACTCCTTCACCCCAGTCTCTAACAAAATAATCATCTAAACCAGACATGGTGCTGCATAGGCCTGTAGTCACAACCCCTAGAAGCTGAGGCAGGAGGATGGTGAATTTAAATTTAAGGCCAGCCTGCGGTACCTAGTAAGACCTTGTCTCCAAAATGGGTGGGGGTAGAGGTTCAAAAGGGCCTTGATTCAACCCCCACCATTGCAATAAGTAAATAAATAAAAATCAACTTATAGCTCTAACCACTGACTTAGTATGTCTGACATTTGAAGCAAGCATTTGATCACAGCTTGAGCATCCTTGTAAGATGAGCCGTTCCGGTGGTGTGCCAATGCTGGTGGTAGCTGGTATGTGGGCAGGAGCAGCAGCAGGGTAAGGGGAGATCTGTCTGGCTTAAGAGCTCCCTACTTTCCGAGTCTGTGCTACTAGCTCCTCCCAGCCTGAGGACAAGTCTCATCGGCTGCTTATTCATAAATAACCATCATTCAGTATCTGATCTGAGTAGGACCCTGTTCTGGGTGCTACATCATAGATATCTGAAGAAGGCAAAGCCCTTAACTTCCTGGTGAAGAAATGAATATTAATGTGTGACTATGCATTAATAAGATGGTTGGGGGGTGGATGCCAGCTGAGACAGAAAACCAAAAGGGACGGTTTTTCTTTGGATGGTCAGAGAAGGTCTCTAATAAGCCTGGCTGGGGCTCAACTATAACCCCAGCATTCTAGGCAGGGTCAAGAAGATACTGAGCTAGGTCAGCCTGGGATACATAGTGAGGTCCAGAACAGAGTAGAGGACCTGTGGGGAAAGGACCCAGCTCAGCCGGACTGAGAGCCAAAGGAGACCCAGGTGCTAGGGCATACCAACAGCAAGGAGAGGCAGGCCAGAGAGATGAGAGGAGGCTAAGGGCAAGAGTTCAAATTTCATGTTTTAAGCAAGAAAGCAAAAGGATTTGATTTCTGTTGTACAAAGATCACCCTGCCGACTGTGCGCTGTGCGGGCTGCAGGGTCTGGAGTTGGTGAGCAGGGGAAACACAGGGTCCTGTGGCAAAGATCTGAACCTGTGTGGCTCACACGGGATTGGGTGTAGAGTGTTCCCTACCCCTCGACTTACACGCCTCACCAGCCACTCTGAAGTCTCAGTCTTTTATCTTGCAATTTCGACCTTGTCCAGTCTGAGAGCCATCTCCTCCAGGGAGTGACAGTCCAGTCTCCTTGGTCACGAGTTCCATTGTCCTGCTTCAGACCTACTATTATCCTAGACAATCAGGAAGTACTTCTTTGTGTCTGTTCCTCTTTCTGCTCTCCCCCCCCCTTTTGATAGAGAGGCAAAAATAAACAAAAACCATGGAGTTCATCGAGATACCCTTTGGGACAGAGATGCTCGCCGCTGGAGAATGCTCCCCAAACCTTCTCTCCCTTGGCTACACATCAATGAAGAGACGGTGTCTCCAACTTCTTCCTGTCCTATTTTTACTCTCCCATCTCCTCCATTCCCTTTCCTAGGCTCTAGAACTCTTGTGTGTCTCCAAAGCACCTGGGAAATTATTTGAAGCACAGACTCCAGGGCCCCTTCCAAATTCAGAATTTCCTCTTCTGATTTCAGGTCCACAGGATCCCACAGTTTGTAACTTCTGCCCACCCCTGAGGGCAGTCTGCTGGGAGTCCTGACAAAGCCTTGTAAACTTTGAAGGGCAGGTCTATTTGCACTTCAGAAAAATGGAGGAACCAGGGACAAAACATCTAGGCAAAGACTGGAGTCTTTAGAGTCTTCTCAGACAAGTTCTGAAAGAGTTGTCCAATCCCCTAGACCCCCTCGGTGCCCACCCCCATAACTCTCCTCCCCAGTGGAGCTGGAGCTGATGGGTACAGGATTTGGGGCGGAGTCACTCTAGTTTAAGGAAAGCTCATGACTGTTTCGGGGCTGGAGCGCATCTTCAGGGTGGCAGCAATAGTGTCTTCCTTGAGCTCCACTTTGTAGGGTCACACCCCAGACTCACCTCTGGCTTCTCTCTGCAGCTCAGGTGCCAGACGATGATGAGCAGTTTGTTCCTGATTTCCATTCAGAAACCTGTGAGTAGTGAGCGCTGGGCAAAAGGGTGGGGGATGGGGACCAGGGAAGGACAGGAAGTGAGTCATGGGGACCGAGAGTCACCCAGAGGAGAGCAATTTGCTCTCACCTAGAGACAGGGTGAAGGCCAGGGCTCCCCATCCTGGCATATGGACTCCAAGTCCAATGCAGTGACTGGGCGGTGAAGTCCTTGGTTCCCCCTGGAGTTGTAGCCATGTGACTTGGAGCAGATGCTTTCTCTTTTTCCAGCCAAAGCAAAGGACTTGAGACAGCTCAGCAGAACCCAGTTCTGTTGTTCTGTTCTCTTTAACCCTGGTGATGTTGCCCCAGGAAAGATTTGTCAATGCCTCTGGAGAGTTTGGGGTTGGGTTAAAAATGGGGTGGTCAGTTGCACTGCAAAAATAATCTATAATGCTCTTGACATCCCCCCAGATCTGATCCTAGTGTCACTGCTGAGAAATGATGCTTGGCCAGGTACAGTGGCCCACACCTGTAATCTGGAGGATAGTGAGTTCGAGGCCAGTCTGGATACGTAGTGAGGCCTTACCTCAAATGAAAAAGAAAGCCTGGTGTGGTGCTTTTAATCCCAGCACCTGGGAGGTAGAGGCAGGTGGGGAATCTCTGTGAGTTCAAGGCCAGCCTGGTCTACAGAGTGAGTTGGGAGGACAGCCAGGGATACACAGAAAAACCCTGTCTTGAAAAAAAAAACCAAAAAGAAGAAAAGTATGAGAAAGGATGTTGGGGTATCAGGTACTGCTCTCGGATGTCATCACCCATGAAATAAAGCAGGCACAAGAATGGTAAATAGCAGCCATGAGAACTGTGGCTTCCAGGGCATTTGATGCGACTGCAGGAAGCCAGGACATCACTCCCACCAGGGCTCAGCCACAGTGGTGGCTGGACTTTGAGGACCCAGCAGGGGCCCAGAACAGGCCAATGCTCCTGCTCCTCACAGATAATTGGGAGCATGTGTATATTACTCAGCTGACAGGCAAGTGGGCTAACAGCCAAACTCCTCAGAAAACCAAAGAATCTTTCTAGCCCCAAACAAGAAAACATTTTCCTCACTTGGAATTTTCCAGGGCACTCAGGAAAGCAAGCCTAAGGCTCTGGGTCTGATATGCTCACTCTTTGTTTTGTTGTTGTTTGTTTGTTTTTGTTTTGTTTTTCGAGACAGGGTTTCTCTGTGTAGTTTTGGAGCCTGTCCTGGAACTCACTCTGTAGACCAGGCTGGCCTCAGACTCACAGAGATCCACCTGCCTCTGCCTCCCGAGTGCTGGGATTAAAGGCGTGCACCACCACTGCCCAGTTTAATATGCTCACTTTTATGAAGGTGTTTCCTTGGCTGGGGGTGTGAGTGTTGAACTCTTAGGTGGTTCTCCTGGTTAATACCAGACATTAGCCAGAATGTTCCAAAAGTGTCCAACTTCAGTATTCAGGGAATGAGAGCAGGAAGGGAGGACACCAGACCTAGCCAGCCCTCAGAAAACCAGGGTGTCAGAAGCCCTGTCGGCCTCGATGACTCTGGCTTTGCTCTGTCCTACTGTCCTGCCCCACAGTAGCCTTCCACAGCCCCACCACCAGGATCAAGAAGGAGCCCCAGAGTCCCCGCACAGAACCGGCCCTGTCTTGCAGCAGGAAGCCATCACTCCCCTACCACCATGGAGAGCAGTGCCTTTACTCCAGGTAAGCCCTGGCCCAGGAGGGTGTGGTGAAGTCTAGGGCAAGGTGTCAGGAGATCAAGGCTTCAGGTGAGGATTGGGGTGGTAGGGGAGCAGATGGCAGCCCTGAGTTGAGGCAGGAGTAAAGAGAGATGGTTGGACAGCAGAGGGTTTCCTACTCTGGAGTATTAGCAGGAGGAACCGCACAGTGGACAGATGGCCCCAAGCATGCTGAGGTCTGAGCCTAGTGAATCTCTACCTGGAGGCCATGTCCTACTCAAAACCAGTAGCTCTCAGCTTTAGAGATTGTTGTCAAGCTAAGAGGCTCAGTTTGAGGATTAAAAAAAACGAATGATGGCATGTACTTGAGACAGGGGAATTGTGAGTTTGAGCTCAGCCTTAGCTCCATAGAGAAGGCCAGGTCAAGCTGAGCTACAAAGCAGGACTCTTTGTGGAGAGAGAAGAAAAGAATTTGCATGGAGACAAGGAGTGTAGCTAAGTTGGTAGAGTGCCTGCCTAGTGTGCACAAAGTCCTGATTTGATTGTCAGCACCACATAAACCTGGCGGGTGATGACGTGCATGCAATCTCAGCAGTTGTCAGGGAGAAACAGGAGAGTCAAGTTGGGGGGTCATGGTTGGCTAAGTATGTAGAGTTTGACACCACCCTGGGTGGGCTACATAAGACCCTATCCTTAAAGAAACAAAACCAAAACCAAAAACCTTTCCTAGCATTAGGAAGGCAGAGGTTGGCCTGGTCTACAGAGTAAATTCTAGGACAGCCAAGGATACACAGAGAAACCCTGCCTCAAAATAAATAAGTAAACAAATAAAATTGCTGGGTGGTGGTGGTGCATGCCTTTAATCCCAGCACTCAAGAAGGCAGAGGCAGGTAGACCTCTGAGTTTCAGGCCAGCCTGGTCTACAGAGTGAGTTCCAGAATAGCCAAGATTAGAGAAACCCTGTCTTGAAAAGCAAAACAAAATTAAAACTAAATAAATACATAAATAAAAATTTGCCCAGCCCCTCTACTACTATAGTTGTAATCACTTCCTGGGGGATGAAGGGTAAAAGATGGTTGCCTAGCTTCTCTGCCCCCTCATCCCCATCTCCTCCTCAACTCCAGTGCCTATGACTCCCCCAGACAAATCGCCATCAAGTCCCCCGCCCCCGGTGCCCCTGGACAGTCGCCCCTGCAGCCCTTTCCCAGGGCAGAACAGCCACAGAGCCTCCTGAGATCCTCCAGCACTTCGCAGTCCCACCCTGGCCACGGGTACCTTGGTGAGCACAGGTAAGGAGGAAATCTACAGTACCGAGGGACCCAGGCCTCGCCAGGCAGTCTGGGCTCAATTCCCTAGTTCTCTGTGGAGACCTGACTGACTGGGAAAAGAGGAGAACCAGGGAAACACTGGCTCATTATCCCTCTAGAGCCATGTCAGCAAGTGACAGGCTCAAGAGGACCTAATGGAAGATTCTCTTTTCTTCCTTCTCTGTCCTTCACGTCCAGCTCCGTTTTCCAGCAGCCCCTGGACATGTGCCACTCCTTCACATCTCCTCAGGGAGGGGGCCGGGAACCTCTCCCAGCCCCCTACCAACACCAGCTGTCGGAGCCCTGCCCACCCTACCCCCAGCAGAGCTTCAAGCAAGAGTACCACGACCCCCTGTATGAACAGGCTGGCCAGCCGGCTGCAAGCCAGGGTGGGGTCACTGGGCACAGGTACCCAGGGGCGGGGGTGGTGATCAAACAGGAGCGCACAGACTTCGCCTATGACTCAGGTAAGAGGGGGGGGGACTTGAAGCTTCTCTGGGATCACCAGGTGGGGTGGCAAGTACTCCTGTGATCAGTGACGTTAAAGCAAAGGTTCCTAGAAGGTTTGCACCTTCTCATGGTCCCTACATCAGTACTTCATAATCCAACCCATGCACTTTCTTTTAAATATTCTAAAGAATGATCACTTTCTAGCCAGCCAACATTCAGATAAAATGATTTGTCCATATAGCTTTTGACAATAAGAAAACTTGGGCATTTACTTCTGTTTGCGGTTTGGGGGTTTAACTAACCCACTAAAACCAGAGTACTGTGCCTGAAACACGAGTATGCAGTTGGAGGATACAAAACAGATTTTCATTAGTCCTTGTCCCCACAGTGGTTTAAAAATATGAAGGAAAGTGTACATGTGCACCCATGCAAACCAAGCCCTTGGGAAGTGAAGGCAGGAAGATCACCACCATCAAGGCTAGCCTGAATTAGTGTCTATTTAAAAAAAAAAATGAGCTGTGGTTGTTCATTCCTATTAATGCCAGCATTCAGGAGGCGAGGGCAGGTGGATGGCTACGAGTTTCAGACTAGCCTGAGCTACATAATGAATTTCAGGCCAGCCTGGGCAACAGAATGAGACCTTGTCTCAAAATAGATGGTGGAGGGAGGGAGGGAGGGAAGGGGGAAAGACAGACAGAGAGAGAGCGCGCGCACAGCTGGCTGAAAATTACAGATTTTTTTTTTCCTGGTGCCCAGAGTATTTCTGGGTCGGGCTGAACCACAAACCCCTAGCCGCTCCAGGAAGAATGTGATAGGTGCTTCCCTTCCCCGAGCTTGGTGAAGTGGCGACTGGAGGAGGGACTGGTCTGAGTTGCTGACCTTCAAAGGCTGGAGAGCTGGGGGGGGGGGGGATCGTATTACTTGCCCTTGAACTCCTGCCCCTCCTCCCTCCGCTTTCCTGAATGGAGTCAGGAATTCCATTCACAAAATGGAGGCATGAATGAACCCTCCCTCCTGCCTCCTCCCCCGGAGGTGTCGGGTGTCAGCGGCTCATTCATAGGTGGGAGTGGAGGGGGCGGGAAAGGGTTGGAACTTGAAGCGTAGCTTCACACAGTCGCCTTCCCTAAGTGGACCTGGGAGGTTTCAGTTCTTTGCCGTGGCGCACAGTAGAATGCGCTTAGACCCGAAAAACGAAACAAAACAAAAAAACAGCCCAGTGCCCACTGCCTCTTCCCGAGATGTATGCATCTCCGGCCTCCACCCCTGGCCCCCTGCGATCCTCTCATTTGTTCACACGCGCGCGGGCACACACACAGAGGTACTGGCCTTGGAACCTGACCTGCTGGCCGGACGTGTGCCCATTCCGAGGAAGTCTTAGGCGAATCCTTCCCAACCCCCGGAGGTGCATCTCTCACCCCCTCCTTCCCCTCAACTCACAGGAAACAGCTGCTCCCTGGAATCTTGGGCCCTGTGGAACAGGCTGCCTAGCCCCAGCTGCTGCCCCCATGCCCTCTGCCTCAGCCCTCAAACTGAGGGCCTCAGGCTTCCAGCTCCCTCTGGGTGAACTTCCCCTGGGATTTGGTGGTGGGAAAAGGACAGCCGCCGGACCGCCAGCTAGCGGCGTGATGTGTGCAGAGCTTCTTCCTCCCTGCTCCTCGGCTTCCTCAGCCACTTAACCGCATCGCCCTTTCTTCCCTCCCCCAGATGTTCCTGGGTGCACATCAATGTACCTCCATCCGGAGGGCTTCTCTGGGCCCTCTCCAGGTGATGGAGTGATGGGTAAGGCAGAACTTTCTTTCTTGGCTAAGGCCTCCTAGTGGAGGGGAGGGATCCTTGCTGTCAGAGAGAGTCACCCCAGTTGAGAGTCCCTTTGGATTCTATGGGGTCTCCAATCAGTGAACCCTCAGATCTGAGCCAATCCCCAACTTCCTCCACAAGGTTATGGCTATGAGAAATCTCTTCGACCATTCCCAGATGATGTCTGCATTGTCCCTGAAAAATTTGAAGGTCAGAGAAGTGACTACATAGCAGGGTCAGGGTCTTCTCCACCCCTATCACACTGTATCTTATAAAAGAATCACATTTCATTGTTGGGAGAGGTTGGGACACTCAGGAAAGAGTTTGCGGACGCCCCATGGGGAAGGGAAAGAGGTTGGTTAGGAGACATGTAGCTCACACCTGTGTCTACTTTCCTAGGAGACATCAAGCAGGAAGGGGTTGGAGCTTTTCGGGAGGGGCCACCCTACCAGCGCCGGGGTGCCTTGCAACTGTGGCAGTTTCTGGTGGCCCTTCTGGATGACCCAACGAATGCTCATTTCATTGCCTGGACAGGCCGGGGGATGGAATTTAAACTAATTGAACCTGAAGAGGTGGGTCTTGGGTGTTCCCCCCCCCCCCCCCCCCGCAACATCTCTTAGGAGCCTTGAGAGGAGAAATGGCGGCACTTGCTGTCACCGTCATGCTTCATCTGCCTGACCTGGTTCTTGGCAAGCCTGAGTCAGTTGTATGGTAACAAGTCTAGATTATCTCTGCACCAAGAATCTCAAATGCTCTTTCCATTCCCACCCCACCCCCCATTTTCCTTCAGAGATGGCATCCCCACCCAAATACTTTGTCTCTTGTCACCAGGTTGCCAGGCTCTGGGGCATCCAGAAGAACAGGCCAGCCATGAATTACGACAAGCTGAGCCGCTCACTGCGATACTATTATGAGAAAGGCATCATGCAGAAGGTCGGGCTGAGGTCTTAGCATGGTCATGAGGAAGGGCTGAGGGAGGGTCATGGGGAGAGAAAGAGGGAGCAGGAGAGAGAGGGAGAGAGGGAGGGAGAGAAAATGAACGTTTCTCAGCAGGTTTGCAGGAACAGAAAATGTAAATCCCAAGGTTCCCCGTAAAGTTCCTAAACAATACTGAGCGGTCCCTAAGCATGCTGAGATAGAGATGTGTGAACAATACTGGGAGTGGGCTTCAAGGACCAGTGAGGGAAGTCATGGGGTCCATGAGAAGGGCAGGATCCTCCAAATTCCCTACCAAGGCAGGGTATATATGTTTGGCCTGACAGCCCTTTCTCCACAGGTGGCTGGCGAGCGCTATGTGTACAAGTTTGTGTGTGAGCCCGAGGCCCTGTTCTCTCTGGCCTTCCCAGATAATCAGCGTCCAGCTTTGAAGGCTGAGTTTGACCGGCCAGTCAGTGAGGAGGACACAGTTCCTTTGTCCCACTTGGATGAGAGCCCTGCCTACCTCCCAGAACTGGCTGGCCCTGCTCAGCCCTTTAGCCACAAAAGTGGATATTCTTACTAGGCACCAGTGGCTTCCCCTTGCCGTGAGTGGGGCTGCCCAGTGTACATATCAACAGATTTGGTGTTGGGGAAGCCCTCATGCTGATACCCACAGAAGTCTCTGGGGTCATATCTCCACTCTCCCACCTTATTCCTGCCAGACTGCTAAGCAGAGTCTGCAGGAAGGACAGTGGAGGCAGGACAAGTCTAAAGGCAGCAACTCTGAAGTTCCCTGTCGCTCGCCTCTGCCCTCAGGAGTTCAGCTTAACCTCTGCCTAGGTTTTACTCGGAGGCAGTTCCCCACCCTGACTACAGAGAACCCCCGTTTGTTCTGTTCTGGGGACAGACAAGGGGCTTCCTAACTTTATTATGGCAGCAGGGCCAAGGGGGTTCCCTGAACACCCCACTTCTCCTGCCATGGGAGATGGAAATCTGGGTTCTGCCCCGAGCTGGGATCCTGTGTTCTTGGTGCTGTGCCCTGGGAGGCAGGAGCACGTGGGAGGCAGCTGGAGTGGTGTTGGGTGGAGGCAGGGATCAAAGAGGTTCTCCTCCAAGGGGCCCTCCGACTCCCTGCCCTAGGCCTACCCATGCCTAGTTCCACTTTCACCTCATCTGCCAGACCTTAATAAACGTCTCTGCTTCTCCCATTAGCTCTTTCGGTTTGCTCTTTGCATCTGTGAGGCTAGGACCTAAGGTTGGAAGAGCTATGGCCATGAAGCAAATGACCAGAGTTTCAAGTCTGTCCCAAGACCTTACATGATGACATTTGATAACATCCTGTTCCTGGGTTCTAGCTCAGGCCCTGCCTGGCAGATCTGGAGAAAAGCAATTCCCCTCTGGCCATTGATTTTCCTCTAGAAAATGGATTTTGTGAAACTGCTCTTCCCCAGCCCAGGATCACATGAGGATCCAAGAAATAACAGAGAGGGTACTCTTTAACCCAGATGGCATGGCTGGCCTGTCCCTAGGAACGTCCTCAGGGAGGCACTGGTCTATGGCTTTATGATCATAGTTGCTCCCATGACCAGGAGACCATGTTTACCCCAACTGCTTATCTTTCCTCCTGAGAGCTGGTTACTGTTTTTACCGAGGTCAGGGACAAGCATTTAGGGAGTGGAAAAGAAGAAAGGTACCCGAGGAGGTGACAGCAGCTTCTGGGGAGGCTCTTTAGGGGGTGGCAATGGCAAACAGTCTCCTAAGACCGGTCCTGGGGTGGCAGAAACCTAACAAAGGGCATGACTGAGGAGCTGTGACAGGCAGGGAGGGACAGAATCTGTATCTAGAGCCAGTTTTCCAGAACTTGGCTCTGGTTAAAAAAAAAAAAAAAAAAAAAAAAAAAAACTCGTTCATTGGGAAGCCAACTGCTACCCACAAATACAAGGCACCACCTTTTCCTAGAAACACTGAAAAGTCAGTGTACTGACTCAATTCAGAGCAAGAGACAGAGAAGCAGTTCGGGAGGTGGGGGTGACTTCCTGCCAAGCCTAACTACCTGAGCTCTATCTCCAGCACCCACATGCTGGAGCGAGAGAATAAACTCCCCATGGTTGTCCTTTCACCTTCACACACCTGCACAGAGTGGCCAAGAAGATTCCAGTTCTGTGCACAAGACCCACATCATCTCCTGGGCTCGCAATCTTAGGAAATATTGGCTTGAGAATGAACGAGAGGCAAGAGCCTGGAGAGATGGCTTGGCTGTTGAAAGCACTGAGGATTCTTCCAGAGGACCTGGGTTTCATTCTCAGTACCCACATGACTGCTCACAGCCATTTGTAACTCTAATCCCAGGGCATCTGGCTTCTGCAGGGACTGGGGATAGCATACAAGTGGTACACAGACATGCCTGATGCAGGCAAAATACCTATACACATAAAATACGTTAAGCAATTTTTTTCCCCTGAAGAGACAAAACTGATCTGGTGATGTCCACCATGAGACCCAGTTTCAAACACACACATTGGGGGAAGGAAGGGAGAAGGAGAAGTCAGAGCCAAGGGACCCACTGCCCACTGTTAACCCTTCAGATATCAACGGGAGACTTCTTCCCCTCAAAGTGGTCTTGGCCTGTAGTTGAAGAGGCTATTCTGATAGGTACTGTCACAGAAGTGACCCTAGCTGTCAAGGGGACAAAGTGAAGGAGTATCTAGAGATGCATCCATATCAGCCCTGGGGGCCTGACCTATGAAACATCCTTTCTGGGGATGGGGTTCAGCATGAAGGACATGCATTCCACCTCCAACGAAGAGGAGAGAAGGGAAGGCAGAGAGCAAATATATTAAAAGGGCAACAATATGGATGTTGGCACAGCCCCGTGCAAGGATGACATGCACACTTGTCAACTACCAAGTCTTCTATTTAAAAGACCAGGAGCTGGATGCTGGCTTCCTACTTCTGTTTCACATAGGTCCTCACAGGGTGACATCTGAGGACACACACTCTGCCCATCAATTCTATGTTCCTTGGATTCTCAAACATGGCATCAGGGTGGCTTCTCTGCCACCAGTTATCACACATTGTCATACTGAAGAATGCTGTGGTCTTTTGGTGTCTGGCTGACCATTAATTTACTTACATTTAGAAGTTACTAACATGGGCGGGGCTGCAGGAGGAATGCCACGGCCCAGGACGAGCCCACTATCCCCCCCAGGGCTCTTCAGCAAGCTCCAGCCTGGCTCAGCAGAACATGGTGGTCTCCCTTCAGCACAGAACCCCTTTAGTTAGTCTGAAGGGGGCATCAGGAAAAACCAGAGGGATGGAGGTGTCGCTTCTTGTGAGCATACACCAGCTGAGAGCACTGTGCTTGCTTTCTGCTGGCAGTGATGGAAAGGGGGCTTTGCTCAGTTCACTGAAGACTTCAGGAGGAAAAAACAGAAAGAAACCACAAACACTGTCATAGGGTCATTACTTGCTAGGTTTTAAAGGAAAGAGAACACACTGCTCAATGACAGTGTGACAGGAAAGGGACAGAAGATCGAGGAGAGCTTTGTGTTCAGATGCCGCAACCCTAACCAGACTGAAGCACTCTGGCACAGACTTGTTTAATCTGGGGCCATGTGCTGCCAAGGCTGACCTAGCTCCAGCGATGCTCGGTCTCCAGTGTATCATGTCTGGGCTCAGAGAGACCTGGGCTCTAGGGTTAAGAGATTCCACCATATGCACCACACTGAACTCAGGCTGAGAGCAGGACATTTCAGCTGCCCCTCCCACAAGAAAAAGTCATAAAACCCCATTGTTTCCTTAAGAAAATAAATATTTCCAGGAGGTAAAAATCCAAGTACAGAGGCTGGGGAGGGGTAGGGAATGGGGTCAATATGTTCCAGGAGTCACGTTTCATTCCTTCAACAAACACAGCTGAGGTATTAGGGCCTTGCTGTGTGTCATGCATCACCAACACTCACTCTCCCTGCCCATCCCAGGATGCAAAACTTGTCCGATTTGTGTGTGATTTTTCAAGACAGGGTTTCTCTAATATGTAGTCCTGGTTGTCCTAAAACACACTATGCAGACCAGCCTGGCCTCAAACTCAGAGATCTGCCTGCCTCTGCCTCCTGAGTGCTGGGATTAAAGGCTCTGGCCAAAGCCCTGCTTAAATCTGCTTCTGTCTGACACTATGAAGACAGTTAGGTTTGGGAAATGCTCAGTTTAAAATAGGCCATCACAGGACCAGCTCATCAGCAGCCAGAGGAAGCCACTTGCTGCAGGAGAGGCAGGTGAGTAGTCAGCTGCCTTTCAGCGCCGCCGGAAAGCTCGGGAGATTCTCCAGGCATTCGGCTCCTCGTAGCGATTATACAGAGGCTCCAGGCGCTGTTGTTTCTTCTGCTTGCTTAGCTTGGTCGGGTCGGAGACCTTGAAGAAAGCTGGAGCAAACTCCACAAGCCACCGGGGGTCGATAGTGGTGACCTCACGCATGTATTCCTTGGTGGTCAGCACCAGTTCATGGTATACCACCCTGTGGGAGAGAAACAGGACTCAAGTCTTGGATTAGGCTTCACTCTATAGCCAGTCTGGTCCCCTGGGGACCACAGCTGAGCTGACATTTTGTTCTATCATTTCTCCTGCCTAACCCTTTAGGAGACTGGTCTGTTTATGAAAGCCATACCCCATTGTTTCATGCCTACACTCCTCCAACACAAGACTGCTCACAGGAAGACAGTTCTAGCCTGGTCTCAGTACGAACTAATCAAGTGACCATGGAACAGCTCTGTCTTCTCTCTAGGTTTCAGTGTCTTGATCTGTAAAATAAAACTGGTTTCTCAGATAATTTCCATAGAACTCTAAGGTTCTGGAGAGGGGCTACACAGATCACCACCAAGAAATAGGGAGTGCCAAGTGGACAAAGCGCAGGGGTAGCGCCAGGTGTGGTGGCACACACCTAAGTGTACGTGTGTATTTGTGTGAGCATGAGCCTGCATGTGGAGATTAGAGGGCTTTTCTGTGGAGTCAGTTTTCTTCCTCCATCTAAATTTATGTGAGTTCTGGGGGGTCAAATTCAGGCCATCTGGCTTGCACAGCAAGCATTCATACCTGCTGAGTCGTCTCACCAGCCCTGTTTTTGTTTGAGACTGGCTCTCCATACTAGTCTCAAACTCAAGGCAATCCTCCTGCCTCAGCTTTCTGAGAGCTAGGATTACAAGCATAAGCCACCATGCCCGGCTTAAACTTTTAAAGACCATGGTGGGTGTAGTGGCACAAGTCTTCAATCTCAAAATTTTGGAGGCAGAAGCAGGTGGATCACTGTGAGTTCAAGGCCAGCCTGGTCTACATAGTGAATTCCAGACCAATCAGAGCTATGTAGTGAGACCCTGCCTTGAAAAAACAAACAAAAAAACCCAAAAACCCTTTTTAAAACCATCTCATCAGTAGATGATTTCTAAGATCACTCCCTGCTTTCATGCCTATAATTTTACTTCTCTTAAAGGGGCTGTTTATGGGCTGGAAACTCAACTTAGTAGGTAAAATGCTTGACTTACAAGAACAAGGATCTAAGTTCAATCCTCAGCACCTACATAATGTGTGGCATGGTGATGTACATTTGCAATCTCAGTGCTAAGGAGGCGGAAACAAAGGGTCTCTAGGGTTCACCAGCCAATCTTGTCTCATTGGTGAGCTCCAGGCAACAAGATTATCTTAAAAGGAGAAAGACTATGTTCCCAAGGATGACTCCTGAGGCTCTCCTCTGCCTCCACACACATGTACATGTACAAAGTTACTCCCGTACACACATGAATACACACATTAAAGAAAACAGGAGAACTTGGTAGTGTCCTTACTTTGGGCTTCTGCTACTCTAGAAATACAAGCAAAGTCAAAATGCGAAGTGGAGGAGGTAGAGACTCAGGAATCCTCCGCCCAGGATGTGCTACCTACCATTCCGGCTGTCTATTGAAGAGCGCACTGGAAGGATGGATGTAGACCACCTGCTGGTCAATCAGCGTCCGGTAGCCCTCCTGTGGGTCCTTCTTGGCAGCATTCCGGAAGAAGCCGCTGCAGATGGCCTTCTGCACTCGGACTGTGGACTTCCCGCAGGAGACCACATCCAGTTTGTGCCTGTCAGGACAGAAAGAGCAGAGAAGATGCTCAATGCGTGAGCTGCTCAATGCTCCACCTGATGGTCCTCACGGTAGTCACCAGGACTAGGGCTTCCTCGCAGCACAATACAGAGAGAGCACTGCACATGGTGGGCAATATCAAGGGACTAAAAGCCAGAAGCTTGGCTCAGGCAAGAATTCAACACAACTAATAATCCAGAGGCTTGTAAGCAAAGCATTCTTCTTTATCCCTTCAATACAGGGTTTCTCTGTGTAGCTCTGCTGTCCTAGAACTATCTCTGTAGATCAGGCTGGCCTCTAACTCAGAGATCCACCTGCCTCTGCTTCCCAAGTGCTGGGATTAAAGGTGTGCACCACCACTGCTTGACTTTAAACAAAGCATTCTTAACTAATTAAATTATCTTCCTCTCAGGAAGTTTCTGAAGCAATTCTTAGCCACATGTCTGCCTGAGGAGACAGCCTACAAGATGAAAACTGCAGGAAAACGTTCTGTTAGAAACAAGCACACAGGTACCTGCAACTGTGCAAATACATTTGGAGGTGAGCAGTCCTAAGAGCCAGGGAGACATGACAACCCAAAACCAATGTCCCCATTCCTGACTGACCTGTCCATTATGCCTAACATCTGCTTGCGAATGTCCTGGGCCCGGCGTAGGGAACGAGCCTGGATAAAGTTCTCATAGCACCATGGGTTGGAGAATTTGTTGTTCTTCCAGGAGTTGTACACAGCCAGCAGGGTGAGATGGTCCCCTTCTGTCTGGTGGAATTTGGCCTTCTTCTGATCTGCAAGGGCCTGTTTATCCTGCCAAGCAGTGGGACAGAAAGTCATTCCCTACCTACCAAGTACTAAGTGAGCAGCTGGCACAGAAACGTATGTGCCAGCTTGTCACAGCATCTTCCCCAACACAGCACAGGCTGATGTTACTACACCTGTCGGGGCATGGGGTTGAGCACCTTACCTTGGGTCGGTAGAAGACATTCTGCACGGACAGCATGGACACAATAGTCAGCATCTCTTCGCTACAGCCCAGATGCACAGACATGATGAGCATTTTGCAGAGCATTGGCTCCAGAGGAAACTCCGCCATCTACAGGAAGAAGAAGAAACTACAACTGCTTCCCTGTAGACAATGCAAATGGACTGACTAGCCAGAGAAGGCCCTAGTTAGTGGAAAAGGGATTACAGATGTCCCATGGTGATGTGGGGTGTCTGTCTCCACCACAAATTTACTTTGCTAAATAAGCGCTCAGATCCTAAGAGCATAATTACTGTTGATGTAAATGGGAATGGTACAGATACTCTTTATTTATTTTTGAGACTACATAGGAAGTTAGTTCCTGCCTAGCCTGGGCTACATACAGAACAACCTGTTTTAAAATAAAATCAAGATTAGATTCAATAATATATCCCGAGTATGACTAACTACAAGCAATCTTTTCTATTAAGAAGAAACATTTTAAAGTAATAATATAAAATTCAAGTAAAAAGCAAAACCTGCCAGGCAGTGGTGGCGTACACCTTTAATCCCAGCACTTGGGAGGCAGAGGTAGGTAGATTTCCGAGTTCTAGGACAGTCAGGAATGTTACACAGAGAAACCCTGTGCCCTGCCCCCACCTCCTAAAAAAAAAAACTAAATGTTGTGAAATAATCTTTTTGCACACTTGTGAAGATGTGTGACTCTGACTGGTTTACTAAAAAGCTGAATGGCCAATAGCTAGGCAGGATTTCCAGGCACAGGGGATGCTGGGAAGAAGAAAGAGTTGTCAACTAGACATTGAGGAATCAGGATGGACAGTACAGAGATGAAGCAATAAAGCCACAAGGGAGAAAGTACATTAGTAAAAATGGGCTAATTTAGTTATGCTTAGAAACTAGCCTAAGTTAAGGCCAAACTTTTATAATTCATAGTAAGTCTCCAAGTCAGTTTTTTTGTGAGCTGATGGCCCAAAAGAAAAGTCTGTCTACACTAAAATAAAACAAAAAAGCAAAACTCCAAAGTGGTAAGATGGCTTAATAGGTAAAGGTAGTTGCCACATAAGCCTGTGACCTGAGTTCAATCCCTAGAACCCACACAAAGGTGGAACGAGAAAACCAACTCCACAAACTTGGCATCCATGACCACCTCCAGGAGCCACATAACAATAATAAAATAATAATAATAATCTTTGAGTAGAAATAAACTCCACTCATTTCCTGAAAGAAAATAAAAGGGCATGTCAGGTCAGTTGTGGTGGTGTCTGTGTGTGCAGGCAGAGGTGAGAAGATCAGAGTTCAATGACAGCCTGGGCTCCCATTATCCATTCCCCCTCTACCACCTTCTAAAGAGCATTTAATCCTACTCAAAGCTTTTCAAGTCCTCAACATTTGCTTTTGCTAAACCAAAGGGGGAAGACCGGCCAGGATGCCCTCCCCAAAGCACCACAAGTTCTCCTGCCCCTTACCCTGCGGCCCAGGCGAGTGAGCAGGCCCTCATCATCCAGGGCCCCCAGTGTATACAGCTGCTCCATGGCTGTGATCAGGGTTTCCATTGGTGGGGCATCCATGAAGTCAAAAGACAGCAGGTCATTAATGCCCATGGCCTAGAAAATAAAGTAAAAGGAAGATGAGCCTCACCAGTTAAAACGGAGATGGTCCCTGTTAAATGCTCCGCTGTTTCTTCAATGCAATTAGGAAGCCCAGGCAGAGTGGCAGTAGCCACCAGACTCTTCCCACACAAAGTTCAGACTATTAACAGCCATGTATGTTCTCAGCAAACTCTCTTCCTGCCTCCACTTCCCGAGTGCTGGAATCACAGGCGTGCACAGCTACACCTGGTTTATACAGTGCTGGGAAGGAACTGAAGGCTTCATGAATGGTGCACCAACACTCTACCAACTGGGTCAAATGTCTAGACTGCTCAGGAAACTTGAGAAACATTCCTCTGTGCTGGAGAGACTGCTCAGAGGTAAGGGCACTTTGCTGTTCTTCTGGAGTTCAGGTCCCAGAGCCAACATCGGGGAGCTCACAACCATCTGTAACTCTAACCCCAGGCAATCTGGTGCCCTGGCCTTCTAAAGCACCTGCTCACGTGCAAACACACATGCAAATACACATGCTATACATAACCCTAAATCTTTAACAAAATGAAAACATTCTTTCCAAATAAACAAACACACATGCTATACATAACCCTAAATCTTTAACAAAACGAAAACATTCTTTCCACAGTAACAACAAAAGGACAAACTTTAAATCAGTGTTAAAAACAGGCTGAAACTGTGTGCGGTGGCGCACACCTTTAATCACAGCACGGGGGGGGGGGGGGGGGGGGGGGGGGGGGGGGGGGCAGGAGCAGAGGCAGAGGCAGGTGGGTCTCTGTGAGTTCAAGGACAATCCCACAAAGAGTGTTCCAGGTCATCCAAGTCTATATAGTAAGACCTAGTCTCAAACCTCCACCCCACCCCACCCCATTCCCGACAAAAAGGGTTGGTAAACTTAGTTCAAGGTCATTCTCAACTATACATCAAGTTCTAGGTCAACCTGGAATACATGAGACCCTGTCTCAAAACACCAAAAAAAAAAAAAAAAAAAAGGAAGAAGAAGAGACAGAAAGAAAAAAAGTGCAATTATATGATCTATCAGATAAAACTGCTTCCTTGGCAAACTTGACAATCTGAGTTCGATCCCTAGACCAACCCCTCCCATGGAAGGGGAACCAACTCCCAAAAGTTGCCCTCTGACCTCCACATGCACTTAACACCCACTCATCTCCACTCATGGTCACTGATAAAAGGAAAGAGCACACAGGAGATGTGGGGTGGTGAGCAAAGTTAAAGACTCATTTAAATAGATATTTCACCAAAGAAGACACACAAGCTCTCTCAGGGCAATGCAAGTAAAAACTACAATAAAACACTAGGGTGTAGCAGAATAGGAAAAGAACAAAATAAAACAGGACATTCGTATATTTCTTATAGGAATATGAAAATCCACTATGGAAAGTAGTTTGGTGGTGATTTAAAAAGAAAAACACAGCCTGGCATGGTGCTTTTTCTAATTATAGCCCTCAGAAGGCAGACGATGGCCATTCTTTATAAGTTTCAGGCCAACCAAGGCTAACAAGTTAGCAATAATGTTTTAAAAATAAAAAGTTAAACATAGTTACCATATGACCCAACTTGTATATCCCTAGGTTCATAACTTAAAAATATCAAAAGGAGGCTGGAGAGATGGTCAAGTGGTTAAGAGCACACACCACAGAACCTGAGTTCAGTTCCCAGCACCCATATCAGGAGGCTCACAACCACCTGTAACTCCAGCTCCAGGGGATCCACCAGTCTGGCCTCTGTACACATACACACATACAGACACATAATAAAAAATAAAACTTAAACACATATTGAGGGGCTGGAGAGATGGCTCAGTGGTTAAGAGCACTGGATGCTCTTCCGTAAGTCCTGAGTTCAATTCCCAGCACCCACATGGTAGTTCAAAACCATCATAATAAGATTTAGTGCCCTCTTTTGACATGCAGGTATATATAGCCACAACACTGTATACATAATAAATAAATCTTAAACACACACACACACACACACACACACACACACACATATTGAGGGGTCAGAGAGACAATCTAGCAGTTAAGAGCACTGGCTTCTTTCAGAAGACCCATGGAACATTATCCTAAGACAGGCATGAAATCCCAGCACACACAACAGCCTGTCCACACCTCAAAAGAATTGCTGGGCTGGAGAGATGGTTCAGAGGTTAAGAGCACTGACTGTTCTTCCAGAGGTCCTGAGTTCAATTCCCAGAAACCACATGGTGGCTCACAACCATCTGTAATGAGATCTGGTGCCCTCTTCTGGCCAGCAAGCATACAGACAGACAGAAGACTATATACATAATAAATAAATAATAAAAAAAAGAATTATGCTAAGTGAAGTCAGAAAGACTAGGTAAACGCGCTCTCTCTCTCTCTCTCTCTCTCTCTCTCTCTCTCTCTCTCTCTCTCTCTCTCTCTCTCAGAATGTAGCATATTACTTACTACCAAAGATTAGGGAACGGGGAAAGGAAAGCTGGCTAAAAGGATAATGTGAACACTCTGAGAACAGATCAGTGTGATGGCTGTACAAAGGCTGGACCTAATGTGGAGTTAACGCTAAAAGCTTACAATGGCCAAGCACAATGGCACACATCTATAACCCTGACACTCTGAAAGTAGTAGCAGGAGGATCACAAGTTTGGGACCAGCCTGAGCTACACAGAAAGACTCTGACTCAAAATAAAAACAAAACCAGCAGAAGTTACAATGGCTAGTGATGCGACTCAGTGGGGAGTGAGAGCTTACTGTGCTGTGGCTATAGGTTTAAAATCCAGAACAAACTGGACGGTGGTGGCCTTTAATCCCAGCACTCGGGAGGCAGAGGCAGGCGGATCTTTGTGAGTTCGAGGCCAGCCTGGTCTACAAGAGCTAGTTCCAGGATAGGCTCCAAAGCCACAGAGAAACCCTGTCTTGAAAAACAAAAGCAAACAAACAAACAAACAAACAAAAAACAGAACAAGCCAGGTGTGGTAGTACATATCTTTAATGCCAATGATCAAGGCTGAAGTAAGCAGAGCTTTATGAGAGTCCGAGGCTAGCCTGGTCTACAAGTGAGTTCCAGGACATGCAGGACTACACTGTGAAGCCCATTCTCAGAAAACAACAAAGAAGAAGAACAAGAAGGAAGAGGAGTAGGAAGAGGAAGACAGACAGAAAGGAAAAAAAAAAGCTTAAAGCAATTTGTACATTTTATATTATACATATTTTACAATAATAAAAGAGCATAGCATTGCTGTCCTGTCTTCTGCACATCTGTGGAATGCTTCATACCATAGTAGAGTGGCTGGGGCTTAAAGACAGTGCAACATGGCTACTGCTCAAAGAGTTCTGTGTATGAGAACATATGTATGGCACAGAACAGGCGCTAAGACACTCGTCAGAGAATTTGGTAAAGTGACTGAACAACGCTCTGTTCGTCTGTGAAGGGTGATGTGCTTTCTCCTTCTTCCTCATAAAGGGTCTGCAATCCTAAGCACAGCAGGCATCCAATAACTGCTTATTGTGTGAACAACAGCTATGAGGAGTTATGTCAGCAATCACTGTGCCAAGTGCCTTCGCCTGCATCGCTCCACCTCGCTCTCCAACCAACACTACTAACAGACGCCTTTTTAGGACAAGATCACAGAACAGAGAGGGCTGGGCAGATAAACGTGCCCAAAGTCACACGGCCAAATCAGAAGTCTGGGCTATGGAGGGACCACCGTGGGCTTCCCTCTGAAGCTCTGTTTTGGCTTTTCTTACACTAAATGGATAACAAATGACAAGAGAGCACTTTGCACTGGTGAAGTGCCAAGGCTCAGGGCAGCACTGGCGTCAAGGGACACGCCAAAAGCTGGGAAATGACTCATGTGACTCCTCCTGCCAAGAGAGACTGAAGAGCTTGCTGGGGAGTGAGAGAGGAAGAGCAGAATTCCGACTGAAAGCAAGCTCTGCAGGACAGCTGGGACCTGAACAGCCTCCCCGTACAAAGTTTCAGAACCAGTACACCTTTTCCCCCTTTTAACCAGAATTCAAGGCTGGAGAGATGACTCAGCAGTTCTGCTGTTCTTCCAGAGGACCCGAGTTTGATTCCCAACACCCATGTCAGGTTCACAGCCATCAGTAATTCCACCTCCAGAGGGATTCTGACGCCTCTGGCCTCCCTTCTGAGAGTATCTGCACTTGAATTCACATATCCACATGTACACATGTGTACACATATGCACATAATTAAAAATGACAGTGAACATTAAAAAGCAAAATTTAAAAGCAGAATTCACCCAATGTAATGGAACATGCCTTTAATCCCTTGGGGGATTAAAGCACTTGGAGGTAGTGGTAAGTAGATCTTTTTGAGTTCAAGGTCAAACCTGGTTTATATAGCAAGTTCCAGGCCAATATATAGTCAGACCTTGTCTCAAACACATGTGGGAGCACATGTATACACACACACATGCAAGCAAAATGCAAGGAACAAATAAATTTAAATTTGAAAGCTGAAGTGGCTGGGGTTAAACGTGTTTGTCTGTAGTTTGGCACTGATCACATAACTAAAACCTAGTAGAGACAAATATCCTGCTGGTTATTACAGTAAGAAACAAACCATGCACTCACAAGAGACTGCAATTTCAGCCCAGACTTACTTGCACAGGGAGTTGTTATCACAGATACCATACAATACTGCATTTCATTCAAAGGAATGGTTCTGTGAGGTGACCTGAGTAAGGGGGCTGTGCGGTAGGCAGTTCTTACCTTGAGAGACAGCACTGTGCTGGCCAGGTTGGTTCTCTGGATTTCTGGCACATTGGTGGTCAGCATTTCATCTCGGTAGGCACGTTCTGTGTACAGCCTGTAACACTTCCCTGGACCGGTTCTCCCAGCTCTGCCAGCTCTCTGCTTTGCCTGAGCCTACAGGGTGAGCACATAGAATAGTACCAGCTGTAAAACACTGCTGAGCAGCTCTAGCCAGGAAATCTGTCGGGAGGGGACTGGCAAATGTTTTCTGTTTGCTTTTCATGAAGCAGTGTCAGTGTTTAACAAAGATATTTTCATCTAAATTTTAAGCATGAGGGTTTGGGAAACAAAGAAGCTCAGAAAGAAAGATCTACCACTACACTGGGGTGGGTTTCTCAGAGTTACCAGTTTAGGACCATTTCCAACACTAGAGATGCTCTTACCAATTCTCAGTACTTCTACAAGTTTGTTCCAGAGAAGCACATACAAGGCAGGTGAACAGAAGAAATACAGAGAGCAGAACAAACAATAAAACACCAGCCCCATAGTTATGACCAAAATTGGAAGCAAACTAAATAAATTACGTACATCACACCAATGATTTTGCAGCCATCTTAAAATCGGCTTTGCAATGTTTGATAACAAAAATGACAACTATCAGATAAAAAGTGCAAGTTACAATTAATATGGCACTAATTTTATTGTTGGCTTTATGTTCTGTTTGGCTTCTTGAGACAGAGTCTCATTACACAGCTGCCTGAAATAAAGAGTACTGGGATTAATGGTGTTAAATGTGTGTGCGTGACATCACGCTTAGGGGTCTATCTAGCCCTGGTTGTCCTGGAACTCAGAGAGTCTCCTGCCTTGGCTTTCCAAGTATTGGGATTATAGGCATGAACCACCATGTCCATCTTATGAAGGGTTTGATGAGTATGTATAAATTATTAGGATGAAATGGCTGAAGAAAAACAACTCAACAACTTGTCAGTGGCTTAGTCTACTGGTAGCTTATGCATGGTTTCCCCTTCCTCCCTAGTATTTTTGTTTTTGAGACAGTGTTTCTCTGTGTGTAGCCCTGGCTGTTCTGGAACTCTCTCTGTAGGCCAAGCTGGCCTTGAACTCACAGAGCTCTGCCTGTCTCTGTCTCCTGTGTGTTGGAATTAAAGGCATGCACCACCACCACCCAGCATATTTCTTTAGATTTACTTATTATTTTTACATGGATATGGAGATACATGTATGAGTTTATGTGTACTACATACACACGGGAGCCCTCAGAGGCTGTAAGAAGGCACTGCCATTTCCTAGAACTGGACTTCCAGGAGATTGTAAACCACCTCACAGGAGCTGGGAAGAGAACCCAAGTCCTCCACAAGAAGAGTAAGCACTCTCAACTGCTGAGCCATCTCTCCAGCACTATATGACTTTTAAGACTTTAGCAAAAATCCAATGTAGAATGTGTAACAGTTAACAATGAAAAAACACAAGCCTTTAAAAAAAATGGTTGGGTGTGGTGGTGCATGCCTTTAATCCCAGTACAGAGAAATGCTATTTTGAAAAAAAAAAAAAAAAAAAAAGCCAAAAAACATGAAAGAACAATGAGTCATACGAATCTAGGCAACACTCACACTGCCGGGACTGCATAGCATCCCATGATGCCTCTCCAAATCAGGAAAGGCACATGTAGTGAATTATTTGGTCATCTGGACAGAGACACACTAAGAAGCTGTACAGAGCACATGTACTGTACCCAAGCTTTCTTTCTAGACCTAACCCTGCCTCTACCAGCTATGTGGGGACAGGTAAGTCCTTTACTCCCACTGTACCCTAACCTCCTGACTGTGAAATGATGACAATACTGTCTACTAGCACTGAATACCCTGAGTTAGTGCATGTGAAATACCCAGGACAGTGCCTGGTACTTGGTAAGCACCCTATGAATGTTAGTTACTATTATTACCAAACTATCAGAATGAAAATAGCTTTGTGGTTTTTACGAACTATAATGCTAATGCAGGGCTGCTATAAAAGATGAACACAATATTTAAGTGTCTAAAACAAAAAAGTTCCCATCACCCACAAAGAGAACAATCAGTAGCATAGGATCACCACAAAAAAAGCCCTAGTGGGGGCTGGAAAGATGACTCAACGGTTAAGAGCACTGCCTGCTCTTCCAAAGGTCCTGAGTTCAATTCCCAGCAACCACATGGTGGCTCACAGCCATCTGTAATGAGGTCTGGTGCCCTCTTCTGGTCTGCAGGCATACACGCAAGCAGAATATTGTATACATAATAAATAAATTTTTAAAAAAAGACCAAAAGATTTATTAAAAAAAAAAAAAAAAGCCCTAGCTAACATCCTGCCTACCAGCTTCCAGTGTGAGACACAGCCGTATGCTCAGCCCAGAAATGTACATCATGTATTTTTTAAACAAAAATTGGATTGTTTCATTCATCATATTTTGTAGCTCACTTCCTTCAATATGCTACAGTTACACATTTACAACATTAAATATAAATACACACCAGCAGTTAATCCCACATAATACTCTATGGCATAGTTATACTATATTAGATTAAATTCTTCCCCTTCTGGCTGATCTAGAAGCCATCCTGTGAACAATCAGTTTTGTTCTTTGAGTATGTACTCAATCATGTCTAACTTTCCAATATGTTCTTAGAAACAGAACAGGTTAAACAGATGAACTTTAAAATTTTATATAAGCTGTCACCAAATTTCCCTTAAAAAGGTGACCAGGTAATTCATTTTTAAATATACTTTAGGTAAAAGATTATCTCATAATTATTGAAGAAACGGATAATTATCTCATCAGTTACTACTATCTCAGCTATCTGCTGCTAAGCATTTAAAAATATGTGTCTGCAGGGCTGGAGAGATGGCTCAGAGGTTAAAATCACAAGTCCTGAGTTTAGTCCCAGTAACCACATGGTGGCTTACAATTATCTATAATGAGATCTGATACCTTCTTCTGGCTTGTAGGCATACTGCAGACAGAACACTGTATACATAATACTGTATACATAATAAGTAAATAAATCTTAAAAAAAGAAAAAAAAATATGTGCTTGCATGGTGTGGTGGCATAAACCTTTAATCCCAGCACTGGGGTAAGGGTGGGAAGACAGAGGCAGGCAGATCTCTAGGAGCTCAAGGCCAGCCTGATCTAAATAGCAAGTTCCAGGCCAGCCAAGGCTACAAATATGTATTTTATTTATATTTATTTATATATAATATAGACATATATTAAATATTTAGCATATGTTTAGTATATAATATATATTTATTATATTTATTTATAATTTTTGAGACCTTTCTCAATTAAAAAAAAAATGTGATTTTGTGTGTGTGTGTTTGGGGGCTGGAGAGATAGCTCAGTGGTTAGGACCACTCAGAACCCTAACAAATCCCAGAAATACCCTCACCAGGATTTTGGGGAAAGCTATCATAGATGCAGCCAACCTGAGAAATAGGTGTCACCACAAGCTGGTCGATCCCTGTTTTAGAATTGTAAACTTTCTGCTTCACAAACCCAGGGTCAACTACATAGTAGATGCCGTCGATGGTCAGCGACGTCTCTGCGATGTTGGTGGCAATCACGACCTACAGATGAGAAAGACAGGCAGAGTGAGCTGAGGCTGAAACAGGCCCCACAGATTCCCAGGGACCTGCTACCTCCGTCTGCTATCACCTGACAAGTAACCCCGGCTCAGGCCTCCAGTGTCAGAGGGAAGGGGCCTTCATCTGAACAGTTCCTTTGGAAGTGGGTGGTGCCTCAGAGGTTTGTAAAGCAGCAAAGAGCTAAGGCTGTTCTGAGCCAACCTCATTTGGTATAAATAGCTGTGTATCTCATTGTCTAGAGCGATGATTACTATAACTTTAATATTCCAGCTCCCTGGGAAAGCACAGACTTCCTGGCATCGCATGCGCCACAGCAAAATGAGCTTCTCCCAGAGACATCTGGACTATGAGTGGGCTGGTCATATATGTGGGACAGAGGAGGACTGCATCTTTGCTTCTCATCATAAGATGAACATGAGGCGACAGAGGAATTGCATGGGGTATGTGTACAGCAGTATCTGTGATCCAGAAGATTATGACTTTCAGCTAGGCTCTGCCACTGGTTTTCCACCCAGAGGTTCAGCTCATAAAACACAACTGCTTAGAAAAATCATTGTTAGGAGGCACCAAAATGTCTCACATCATACCAGTATCTTACTGGCCCTGGAAGGCATTTACCTGCCACACAGCCACAAAGGCCCTGCTTAGAAATCCAGCCGTGGGGCCAGAGAGATGACTCAGTGGTTAAGAACACTGGCTGCCCTCCCAGAGGACCTGGGTTCAATTCCCAACACTCACATGATGGCTCACACCTGTCTGTAACTCAAGCTCCAGGGCTTCTGACCCTCACATGGTGCAGGAGACTTGTCTGTTTCAGTCAATCATGTTTTAAATAAATGCTGATTGGCCAGGTAGGAAGTATAGGTGGGTCAACCAGACAGGAAGTAAAGGCAGGGCGAGGAGAAAGTCTGGGAAGCAGGAAGCTTCCCTGGCATTCCTGAGCAGATCTCCAAGGAAGCAGCATGTGTCCCTGTCCCAGCTGAGAAAAGGTACCGGCCATGTGCCTGGCATGGATGGGAACAATGGGTTAATATAAGTTATGGGAGCTGGTAGGAAGACTGAGATAATGGGCCAATCAGTGAATAACCTAATGTAGACTCTCTGTGTGATTTTCTTTGGGGCTTGCCGGCTGTGGGGTACTGGGCAGGACAGTAACCCCAACGAGCCAGCCCTCATGTTACACTCACACAGCATACGTGAAGTCAAAACACCAATGAACATAAAAAAAATAAATAAATGACTTTTAAAAAAAGAAAAAAAGAAAAGAAACAATCCAACCAACAGAAACAACAGAGGAAAAAAATCACCATCTAACCCTCTGAAACCTGCTCCCATGTTAGAACCACATTCTACCCAGCTATGCAAGTTAGAAGCACGGGAGTTAATTTTTCCCTCATTCTTCACCCCTCTACCCCCTGACACCATGGGATAACTGATAAACAAATGTTCACAGCAGAAGCACTCATGGTATATTACAAAGCAGAAATAATCTACTGTCTATCAACTAATGAACAATATACAAAATAAAACTCATGCAGGGTCTAGCAGGATGGCTCAGTGGGTAGACACTTGCCACCAAGTCTGATGACCTGAATGACGGTAGGAGGATAGAACTGATTCCTGCAAATTGTCCTCTGACCTGAACACATGTCATGATGTGCACATGCCACCATGTGCAGCTGTAAAATCAATTATTTTGCTGGGCGGTGGTGGCGCACACCTTTAATCCCAGCACTCGGGAGGCAGAGGCAGGCGGATCTTTGTGAGTTCAAGGCTAGCCTGGTCTACAAGAGCTAGTTCCAGGACAGGCTCCAAAAGCCACAGAGAAACTCCGTCTCGAAAAACCAAAAAAAAAAAAATCAATTATTTTAATTTAAAAATCATAAATTAAGGCGGGGAGATAGGTTAGTGGGTAAAGTACTTGTCGCAAAAGTCTGAAGACCTGAGTTTAATACCCAGAACACAAATAAAAAGGCTAGGTTCTAATCTACATGGGAAGTAGAAAAAGACAAGATCTCCTGAGTAAAGTGGGAGTGTGGGGGTCATGGGGAAGGGCATAAGGGAAGTGGGGAGGAAGAGAGGGGAACGGAGAAAATATACAGCTCAATAAAACAATATTAAAAAAAAGATTCAAAGCCAGGCGGTGGTGGCACATGCCTTTAATCCCAGCACTCGGGAGGCAGAGGCAGGTGGATCTCTGTGAGTTTGAGACCAGCCTGGTTTACAAGAGCTAGTTCCAGGACAGGCTCCAAAGCCACAGAGAAACCTGTCTCAAAAAACCAAAAAAAAAAAAAGACTAGGCATGGTGGTATGTGCTTATAATTCCATCACCAGGGAGATTGTACACCCCACATGATTTCAGGGTATGTGGAACAACCTCATTTTAGCCCCATGTTACCTTTCTGCTGCCAGGAGGAGCTGGATCAAAGATCCGGGTCTGCATTTCACTGGGAAGGGCAGAGTACACAGGGAGGATGATTAACTCTGGAACGTCAGGTCCCAGGGATTTCATTCTTTCATACAGGATCTCACAAGCAGTATCAATTTCTTCCTGACCAGTCAAGAAAACCAAGATATCACCTAAGAAGAGAATGAAGCATCACTTACTCTGTCTCTGGCAGGTAGGGGAGTGTTTTGTTGTTTCTTTTATTTTCTCTTGTGCATGTCTGCCATGGAACCACATCCCCAGCCCTCTTTTCACTTTTTAAAAGTTTGAGACAAGGTCTCACTCAGTTGTCCAGGCATGCCTTGAACTTGAGATATCCTAGCTGGTTAGCTGGGATTACAAGCCTGTAAGAGGTTTGGATCTGTTTTATTCTGAAGCAGTTGAATCAAGCTGTCCAGGCTGGCCCTCGACTTCTAGCTCAAGCAATCCTCCTGCTTTAGCTTTAGCCTCTTGGTAGCTGGAACCACAGGTACAAACCACCACATTCTGCTTGAGTGAAAGGCTACAGCAATACTAACAACATTGCTACAGACATACAGAAAATACACATTCACACTACGAACGCCAAATAAACCAAGAGGGCTATAAAGAGAAACCCTGTCTCAAAAATAAACCAGGAGGTTATCATCCATCTACATTTAATTAAGTGCATTTAAACCTTTAAACCTTGTATCACTTCTTTAACATTTCCACCACCATTCCAAATACACACACCTGAGACTTACAAAGAGAACAGTATTTAAATTAGTCAAAAATACACTCACAGCAGGATTTTTTGCTACGACAAAAGCCTTTCCACTCCCCTCACCTGGTGGCTCTGTTAAATGGATCTGCATGACAGTGATCAGACTGGCGTCCAAATAGTCTGTCTCGGGCTCCTTTGTGTACAGTATTTCCACAGGATAGGTTCGACCAGGGATGGTGAAGATGGGCGCTTCATAGAAGTATTGAGAAAACTTCACCGCATCCAAGGTGGCTGAGGTGACAATCAGCTTCATGTCTTGTCGTTTCTGAACTGTCTAAAGGAAAATGTAAGGTGGTTTACTAAAAAAGGCTATGCGAACCATCACATGGCACTCAAATCCTAGTCCCAGAAACCGGGGTTTACTTGCCTACCTTTTTCAACAATCCAAAGAGGACATCTGTGTGAATGGTCCTCTCGTGGGCCTCGTCGAGCATGATGATAGCATACTGAGTGAGGTCGGGGTCAATCAGGCACTCTCTCAGCAGCATACCGTCTGTCATGTACTTGATGACTGTTTCTGGGCTGGTGCAATCCTCAAACCGAATAGTGTAGCCCACCTACAGCAGGACAGAAGGAAGAAACCTAAGCCATGGGGTCCCTGTGTGAAATCATCAGACAGGTCTAGTAGAAAGGAACTAGCCAAGACCTCAGTGGTTTCCTCTAGTAAAGTCTACCCTGCCCTGGACTTGACCCTGAATATCTTGATGACAATGAAAACCTCTCTCCTTTGGGAGAATCTAAAAAGGTAAAAACATTCTCATTTTATAGATAAGGTATCTCGGCCTTTCTATTTTTCTTTTGGAATTCACACAGCAACTTCTCCAACCACTCACCTCTTGACCAAGACAACAACCAAACTCCTCCGATACTCTTTTGGCCACGGACATGGCTGCCACTCTTCTGGGCTGGGTACACCCGATCTTGCCCCTTGAAGTGTAGCCTGCCTCCGCCAGGTACTGGGTGATCTGTGTCGTCTTCCCAGATCCTGTCTCTCCAATTACAATGAGGATCTGATTGTCATGCACAGCCTGAAAGCAGCACAATATAAACATACTTGTTAAAATTTGCCACAGGGGCTGGAGGGATGGCTCAGTCACTAAGAGCACTGGCTGTTCTTGTAAAGAACCTGAGTTTGATTCTCAGCAGCCACGTGGCCCCTGTCCCAGTGCCCTCTGACTTCTGCAGAAAACTGGCAGGCACACAGTGCACACACACACAGGCAGGCAAAACACCAACCAGGAAGGAGGAATTTGTTTGAGTTTGAGGCCAACCTAGGATGCACAGTAGGTTTTAAGTTAGTCTGGAATATGGTATGAGATGATGTCCAAAAAACCAAAAGGAAAGGCTGAGGGGAGGGTGTGTAGCTCAGTTAGCAGACTGTTGACCAGCTTGATCCCTAGTACTATGTGGAGGTCCATGTCCATAATTCCAGAACTAAGGCAGGAATATTAGTAGTTCAAGGTCATCCTCAGAAAGCTTGAGGCCAGATGGAAAATACATGAGACTCCATCTTAAAAAAAAAAAAAAACAAAAAAAACTTTTTTTTTTTTTTTTTTTTTTGGGTTTTCGAGACAGGGTTTCTCTGTAGCTTTGGAGCCTGTCCTGGAACTAGCTCTTGTAGACCAGGTTTGGCCTCAAACTCACAGAGATCCACCTGCCTCAGCCTCCCAAGTGCTGGGATTAAAGGCGTGCGCCACCACTGCCCGGCACAAAAACCTTTTTGTAAGGCAGATGTGGTGGCTCACACCTGTAACACAGTATTGGAAAGGCTGAGGTAAGAGGATGGATCATCAGTTCGAGGCTAGCCTGGGATACAGAGTTTCTGGTCAGCCTGTGCTAGCTAGAATGAAGCCACATCTGGAAAAATGAAATAAGGAGCCTGTGAGATGTTTGGTGGCTTAAGGTTCTTTGACACCGCTTAAGTTTGAAGCCATGTAAAGGTAGGAGAAATCCAACCCACAAAATGTCCTCTCACCCCCCCCGACACATGCCTTGAGGTATGTGCCCTGGCCCTATATCATACACACATAAATAATGAGGAATCTGGGCCATAGCTTAGCAGAGCAGTGCTTGATGGGATTTGAGCTCTAGCACCCCAACACTACACCCCATCCCACCTGCACAAGCTGTTCCTTCAGTTTGTAGATGGGCAGGCTCTCCCTTTGTTCAAGGATTGACATCTGGGTCTTCTTCCCATAGGAGGCTTTGTTGCCCCCAAAGGCATGCTTCTTCCACTCGGGAATGTCGTTGGGCATCATCCCAATCCCCCGCATGTTGGCAGCGATCTGCCTGCCCTCCGCTGGAAAGGAAAACAAACTGAGTGTTGGCCTCAAGCTACTGCTACATGCCATTTTTCCAAGTGTTAGCTCAGGGCCTTCTAATATACCCCAAAGCTATGCAGCCATCACCACCTAACTACAACATTCTCAGCCCTCCCAAAGACCTCTTTCCTTTTTTGCCTTCCCTTGACACCTCTGCTCTCTTGGGCTGCGCTCTAGGAGCTTCATACAATGTGCGAATATTTTCAAGATTAACCTCAAAATTTGTAGCTTGAATTGGGAGTAAAAGAATGAGCAAGATAAAAAGAATTTGGGGGGAGGGGCTCTCTCAAAAATGCAAAACTGTTATGAACTTGATGGCAAAAATATCCATTAACATTTTACTTCAGTCTCAGGGACAGGAGAGATGGCTCTGTGTGCTCTCCAGAGGACTCAAGCACCCAAGCTGGGTGGCTCACAACCACCTGTAACCAGCACCAGGGTCAGGCACCTCTAGCTCTGTGGATACAGACCCACACACAGACACATAACTTAAAATAATAAAAAATAAATTCTTTAATGTTTATATATAAATATATATGTGTGTGTGTGTGTAAATTTGAGATAGGGCCACATAGTAAGACTCCCTCTCAAAACATACATATTCATCCACGTGCACACACACACACATACATACATACACACACACTCACTCTTCCCTTACTCAATCTACAAAGCAAATCAGTGAGCTCTGAAAGAGGTCAAAGAAGTCTCACAGTAAAGGGTAAAAGGGAAGGGAGCTTGTTCCAAGAGAATGAAGGGTTCTGTGTATGTGTGCATGTGCAAGACATCATGTCGCTGTAAGGGTACACATGTGTACCAATATGTAAGTATGTGTACATATATGTGCCCATGTCTGTGGAATCTAGAGGACAAGATCAGGGGTCCTTCAGGTGCCATGACCTTTTTTGTTTCTCTTGAGGCAGGGTCTTTTACAGGCTTGGAACTAGCTAAGTGAGCTCTGCTGGTTGGCCAACAAGTCTGAGTCACCTGTCTCCCCAGTGCGGAGATTACAAGCACACATCACCATGCCCAGCATCATCAATATGGACTCCAGGGCTCAAACTAGGTCTAAGTACTGACAAGGCAAGCAGCTTACATCTCCCCAGCTCTGGAAGATTTTCTTTTTATTATTTAAAAAAACCAACCAAACAAACAAAAACCAACAGAAGATTTCTAACCCTTCAATGCTGATTAATCTATTCTACCCATCTAAACTGTTGTCTAAGCTAAGCTAACACCCCCAAATTCTCACTACAACACAGACCCCTCTTCTGAGCGTTCTGATACTCAACTAAGGTGTCCTTTGGCTTGGACACAGTCCACCACACCTTTTCCCCACAAACCTGATTCTCATCAGTCTCTTATCCCAAAGGGGCCATCACTCACTCCAGCGCTTACATTAGAATTGGAAAGTGTTTGGCCACTCCTACTTCCCCATCCCCCATATTCCACAGCTAACCTTCTCAAATCTACTCCTCTTCTCTGACAGCATCATGTTCAGGTCGTCATTTCTTCTCTCACTATCACAAAAGCCTGCTACTCTACCTGAAGCATCTACTCTTGCCCTACCCAACTCCTCCTGCAGAGCCCTCTGATGATGTTTTAGAAACTCGACTCCTCATGCCATCCTCATGTTTAGAACACTTTTACATTCCATTATGCACTTAGAATTAGCCCAGATACCTAATACCATCTACAAAGCCCTGGTCTGCCAACTCCGCCTGATCCCTTACCACCCAAAACAGCACAATATTCCATCCACACAGACTTCTTCAAGTCTTATCTACTGCAAAGTATTAACAACACGGGCTACTACTCCCCTGCCTCCACATATTCTATAAGACCCTATAAAACACTAGGTTCTAGCCAGTCATGGCAGCTCATACCTGCAATTCTAGTACAAAGGAGGCTAAAGCAGGAGGACTGTTACAAAAATAGGACTAGCCTGAGCTACACAGTAAGTTTAAAGCCAGCCAGAACTACATAATGAAACTGCCTTTAAAAAAAAAAAATCAGAGCTAGAGAGATAGCAGTGGTTACGGGTACTGACTGCTATTACAGGAGGCCCAAATTGGATTCCTAGCACCCATATGGTGGTTCACAATCATCTGTAACTCTAGTCTCAGGGAATCCAAAGCCCTCTTCTGACCTTCATGGGCACCAGGCACACACAAGGTGCACAGAATATCATTCAGGCACAACACCCATACACATTTTAAAGCCAAAAACAAAACAGGGGCTGGAAAGATGGAACTCACCCCAGGTTCAGTTCTTGACACCCATATTAGGTGGCTTACAACTGTGTGTAAGGAAATCCGTTGCCCCTTCTGGCCTCCAAGGACACCCACATGCACATGGCATTCATACAAACATTCAAACACACATATATACACAAAAGACTGTATTATCTTTCTGTTCTTCATTGTTGTTTTTGAGATTAGATCTAATATAACCCAGACTATCCCAATGTAGTTGAAGTTAGCCTTGAACTCCACCCTCCCACCCCCCACACAGGGTTTCTCTGTTTAGCCCTGGCTGTCCTGAAACTTCTTCTGTAGACCAGGCTGGCCTCCAACTCAGAGATCAGCCTGCCTCTGCCTCCCCAAGTGCTAGGATTAAAGGCGTGCACTGTAACCTGGCTAAAAATAATAATCTGTGAATAGGCTCCAATGTAAAAGGGAAACTGGGGCTAAACTTTCACTTTGCATCTGTAGTATCAACTGTTTTATATGTACACAAAGCGCCAGATTTACATTTAAAAAAGGTCCACACTCCAGAGCCTTACCATCAGGCAGGGGATCAACCCAGTGTTTGTTGAGTCCCATGGGTATAGAATCCATCTCAGCTTCCCTCTGGGCCTGCTTCAGTTCCCGCCTTTCCTTGGCCAGGGCACTCTGCATCATGGCTGCTTGGGAGAGTGAGCCATCTGGGTTCTGAAACAAAGAGGAAAAGGGAACATGCACTGAGTATCTAGGAAAAGGTGGATGCTTAGCTCGATGTAGGGCTGCTCATTTTTAATCCCAGCACTTGGGAGACAGAGGTGGGGAGATCTCTGAGTTAGAGGCCAGGCTGGTTTACACAGTGAGTTTCAGACCAGCCAAGGCAACATAATTGAGACTCTCTCTGCCTCAAAATACTAAAAAGGGCAGTACTGTGCTGCTGTCACTTAAGACGTGAGAAGGAATAAAGTTCACATCAACATCTCAGGCTACGTGTAAGTAATAGATATATCTGTAACACATACAAATAAAACTAAAAATCAGTGGAAGAAATTTTAGCTTGAAAATGAGAGCCCTAAGAAAGTGAGGGACAATGCTACTTTTTTTTTTTTAAAGATTTATTTATTTATTATGTATACAGTATTCTGTCTGTGTGGATGTCTGCAGGTCAGAAGAGGGCACCAGATCTCATTACAGATGGTTGTGAGCCACCATGTGGTTGCTGGGAATTGAACTCAGGACCTTTGGAAGAGCAGCCAGTGTTCTTAACCACTGAGCCATCTCTCCAGCCCCTTTTTTTGGTTTTTCAAGACAGGGTTTCTCTGTGGCTTTGGAGCCTGTCCTGGAACTAGCTCTTGTAGACCAGGCTGGTCTCGAACTCACAAAGATCCGCCTGCCTCTGCCTCCCGAGTGCTGGGATTAAAGGTGTGCGCCACCACCGCCAGGCACAATGCTACTTTTAAATGCATAAAGGGCAGAAGGAAAGGCGGGAGCAAGGTGCTGTAGAGACAGCTGTGATCCTAGAACACCAGAGACTGAGAAGGAGAATTCCTGGGAGTTTGAGGCCATCCTTGGCGACATAAGGAAAACCATATTAGCCAAGGTTATATAGTGAGACCTTGACTCAAAAACAAAACAAATAAAGGAACACTAGAGACTTCTCAGGGAGTGAAGCTCATGCCCCACAAATGAGGACCCAAATTCAGACCCCCAAGCCCACACAAAGCCAGGCATAGCAGTGTGCATCTTTGTAATCCTAGCATTTCTACAATGAAATGGAAAGTAGAGACAAGAAATCCCAAAGCTCAAGGGCCAGCTAGCCTGGTGTGTGCAATGGTGAACAAGAGACCCCTTCTCAAACAAGGTGGAAGGTGAGGACTGTCACCTCAAGTTGTCATCTAACTTCCACACATGAACTGTGATAGAGCCACATGCCTGTACTCACGTAAACACAAGAATGTGTGCATACACGTAAACACAAGAATGGGGGTGGGGGGAAAGGAATGGAAAGAAGTTCTGTATAACCCCAAGAACTAAATTCAGACTAGTGTGCATGTTCCAGTTAGAATTCACAATCAGATTCTTCACATGCTCCCGCAGAGGTCAGGGAATTCCCCACCACTAAAGTGCAGCAGTTATGTGCGCATGTGAGAACAGCACAGAAAGACTGCGACAGGGGATTACAGCTGGATGTGGTGGCTCACACCTGTAATCCTAGGGAGCAGAGGCAGGGAGAGATCTGTGAGTTCCAGGCCAACCAGGGCTAAGAGCTTTTCTCAAAGAACAAACAAACCACCATTATGAGCATTATATGGGCTTGCTGGGCTGGCAGACCTTCAAAAGATAATCTTTTCTGAGGATTCTGGTTTGCATTCTTGCAGTTCTGCCCTCCAGGGTCCCAAAAAAGCAAGCCCTAAGTCCTGAACGAAGCAATAATGGCAGAGCAAGCACTTCTCTTTATCTCTGCTTTCTCTCAAAATGCAATAATGTATGCAGACAAAGGCGAAACAGACAAAGCAGCAGAGCTGAGCCACTCTCCATTTACAGGACACAGACCCTGGTTACCAGTCAGATGGCCTGAATCCTGATTATGCTGATACTATTACTTCAAGAAAACAAGGCAGTGGATATTTCCAGGTAAAGATCCCATTCTTCTTATTAAGTTGGGAGCATAGCCCCCAGCCCCCAGGCCTGGGAGTTGTATTGGTCTGGACTCCAAATGCCAGCATGCCAGGTCCTGACCCCTCCCTGGGGACAGTACCCCTGAGCCCGTGCCTTCAGCACCATGTCTTGCTGCTCCCTGGGGATGGATGTGTGCCTCATTCAGGCACCACTTCCACAGGATATTTAAGTGGGTTCCTAGAGGAGAAACATGTGGTTTTCAGGTCTGCATGGGCTCCCTGCTGTCCTGTTTCCATGTCATGCACTCAGCCACCCCAGGGTGTCATTCTTAATAAAACAATGGACATTTTGATTTGACCTAACTGGATTTCTTGTGCCAGCGGAGCTGCCTCTTTCTTATTATTTTTACTTAACACTTCTCACCTTAACAATTTTGATGGGGCTCATATCCATGCTCTGCTTTGTGTGCCCTCTCAGGAATGGAGGCTCCTCCTCAACCAGTTCAATTTCAAGATCTTCATCTAAAAGTCCAACAAAAGGAATTAGCCACAAACAAGACAGAAATGACCAATCATTTCATTCAAACAATTCTGGGCTGGGGAGATGGCTCAGTGATTAAGAGCACTGGCTGCTCTTCCAGAGGACCCAGGTTCAATTCCCAGCAAATATATGGCAGTTCACAACTGCCTGTAACTCCAAGATCTGACACCCTCACACATGCTGGCAAAACACCAATGAACATTAAAAAAAACCAGCAGCAGCAACAGTAACAACAACAACAAAAAACCTAACTGACTGCTCTTCCAGAGGACCTAGGTTCAATTCCCAGCACCCACATGACAGCTCACAACCGTCTTTAAGTCCAGGGTCTGACACCCTCACACAGACATGCATGCTGGCCAACACCAATGCATACGAAAATAATAACAACAACACACACAAGTTCCAGGACAGCCAGGGTAGCACAGTGAAACAAAAAAACAAAAAACAAAAAACATGGTCTGGACAGATGGCTCAGAGATTAAGAGCACTGGCTGCACTTCTAGAGGACCTGAGTTCAATTCCCAGCACCCACGTGGAACTCACAACACTGAAACTCCAGTTTCAGGAGATCTGAATTCTCGCCCTCTGCTGCCCCCTGCTGTCCTCATCAAGCACTGCACTTTTATTCTCAGCAGGTGGCAGGTGGATCTTTGCGAGTTCAAGGCCAGCCTGGTCTACCTAGCAAGTTCTAGGATAGCCAGAGCAGAGCTACATAATGGAGAAATTCTGCCTCAAAAAACCCATATAAACATATAATAAAAATTTTAAAACCTTTTAAAAATATTTTTTCAAATGGTATTGGGCTGGGCAATAGTGGTGCACAGTTTTAATCCCAGCACTCGGGAGGCAGAGGCAGGTGGACTTCAGTGAGTTCGAGGCCAGCCTGGTCTACGGAGCAAGTTTCAGGATATCTGGGGCTGTTACACAGAGAAAACCTGTGTCAAAAAAGGAAAAAAAAAAAAAAAACACGAAAAGGTACTGGATCCCAAAAAAGTAAAAGAACCTAACAGGTCCACTGACTATCTAAACATGTGCCTCTGTCTATCCAAGTGAGTGGTGAGCCGCAGGGAACAAACACCGCCTCGGGTAAACTATAAAGAGCCCACTCTACAGAGTGACACAGCTTGCCAGCCAGCCTCCCCAACCCTCGCCCAGCTAATTCAAGCAGCAGACTACCTTCCTCATCATCCACCTTAGGGAGAATGCCGGTCTCCTCATCGAAGTCTGGAAACTCTTCTTTGGAAAGCACGTTGGCAGCGATCATCTAGCGAAGGACAGAAGGCAGCACTTGTAACTAAGATCTGTGCCTAGGAGCAAGACTCTTTCTCAGTGTTAGCTCAGACTTCACACAGGGAAACAAACTGCTTCTCCTGGAACCAGCATGTGAGAGTCAAGAATGAGGCACACATCCATCCCCAGGGAACAGCAAGACATGGTGCTGAAGGCACCACAAGCACCCAGCACATACTGATCACCTACAGTGTCCCTACGGTTGCATGTGGCAGGTAGCCCCACAGTTACTCGTTTAACACTCTCTCTGCCGTACTGGACAATGAGCTCCCTAAGGGCAGGAACTATGAAATACTGTCTTTGCAGCCCTAGTGCTACACAGGACTTGACACACCCTCATTCTAATGCTCACTGAAGAATGAGAAAAATAATAATGAAGTCAAAATTACAATTACCACAGGCTAAGCACTAAGTTTGAACTCTGCTCACTTTTCACTACCACCACTGGCCCTGTGGACAGATCAGGGGCACTAAGGCACACTAGATGCAATAACTTAGCTCACACAACTAGTAAGTGGACAGAAGCCACCACGGGCTGTCGTGTCTCGGCCCACACTCCTAACCACCATGCTACAGGCTGAGTGCCTCTGAGACCCCAACCTGTTTGATCTCCCACTTCTCTGGGTCAGAGATCCGGGTGAGCCGCTTGCGCTCCAGTGAGTCATCTTCTACTTCAGGTGCACTGACGAGGGAGAGGTGGGTGGGTCTGTCGGGGTTCCGCATTGACGTTTCTTCATTGGTCTCCCCAACAAGATTTCGACGTCGATTTGGGTTTAGATCCTCTCCTGTTTCTTGATCCACATCCTAGAGCCAATAACGAGGTGCTGTTCACACGCTGTCTTCCGACACACCCCAGGCCAGCAGCTGTGGAAACAGCCTGAACACATCACCTACCTTCATGCTCAGGCTGGTCTTGGTCCCAGTGAAGGACAGTACTTTGACCTTCACCCTCTGGCCTTTGCTAACAACATCAGCCACATTGGCCACTCGGCCTTCCCGTCGGAGCTCAGAGATGTGCACGAGGCCTTCCCACCGCTTCCTGAGAGAAAGTCAGACAGTTCTGGAATACACCTAAACAAACCTGTCCCCTAACTTCAACTTGTTGTGTGTTATTTTGATGGTGTTCTGACAAATAAAGCTTGCTTAGAGTCAGAGGGTGGAACTAGCCACTAGCTAACCATAGAGCTTTGGAGGACTATAGAGAGAGGACACAAGATGTAGAAAAGTGGGGCTGAGAGAGGATCTCGGCCTTTTTGGAAGAGGAACAAGAGGCAGAAAGCAGCTGGTGGCTGGTCCTCTGCTTCTCTGAGCTTTCAGGTTCTTACCCCGATATCTGACTCCCAATTTTTAATTGATAAAGATTAATTAGATTAGCAGTTCATCTACTCCCACTGGAACTGCACAAAAGTCTTCACAGGCCTGAAACCTTTGCACTAGGAGGCAAGGCAGGAAACCATGAGTTACAGTTCAGCCTGGGATACACAGTAAGCCTGAGGCTGCATCCACTGTCTATGATGATGAGACTTTGTCTCAAAAAGATAAAGGAGATGGCCCTGTTGGTGAAGGGCTTCCAGCACAAGCATGAGGACCTAAGTCTGGATCCCCAGAATTTACATAAAAAGCCATTACAACCCTCCCAAAGAAAAGATACTGACTGAGGGGGAAGGGAGAGATCAATTCTCAACCAGCAAAGGGCAGATCTCATGACGGCAGAGGAAGGGATAAATGGCTCTGGGACATTTCAAAATCAAAAAAGATGGGCTGGAGAGATGGCTCAGGGGTTGGGAGCACTGGCTGCTCTTCCAAAGGACCTGAGTTCAATTCCCAGCAAACACATGGTGGCTCACAACCATCTGTAATGAGATCTGGTGCCCTCTTCTGTCCTGCAGGCACACATACACGAAGAATACTGTATACACACTAAATAAATAAAGCTTAAAAATAATAATATGATCATCAAATTAAAAAAATAACAGACTTTAAAAAAAATCAAAAAAGAATCTAAGACTGTGGCAGGGAACTTGTCTAGTATACTCAAGGCCTTAAACTTGAAGCACAGCACCACAAAACAAACAAAAGCAAACCCAAAGTCAACAGAAGGGCTGGACATTGTGGCACAGACCTTTAATCCCAGAAACTGGGAGGCAGAGATAAGTGGATCTCTGTGAGCCTGTGGCCACCGTGGTCTATATAGGACAGCCAGGATAGCCAGACTCCATCTCAAAAATAAAATATAATTTTTTTTAAAAGTAAAACTTTCTAAGAACGCTGGTATACCTGAATGACTAAAGTATAACTGTGCATCGCTTCTCAGAATACGAACACACATACCCCTACCTCAGCAGTAAAAGACACTTTGACATCACTGATATAAAAGAGTACCAACCATTACCTTAGGCCCTCCAGCTGCACAAAGCAACCAAACTGCATGATGCTGGTCACTTTGCCATTGTAAATGTCTCCAATGGCAGGCTCTTCAGGGGGAGGACGGTCCACATGCTTATCCCGCCATCTGTCCATATTCCTCTCCCCATACTTTTCCCGATCCTTCCGATCTTTGAAGGGACTTTGACTTCTGCTCCTGGACCGGTATCTAGACTTCCCCTTAGTCCTCTCCCGGGTCCTGGAATGTGACCGAGAGCGAGACCGGTGTCTCCGTTTATGGTCTCTATCTCGCTCTCTGTCTCGGTCTCGATCTCGATCCTTGTCTCGGTCTCTGTCTCTGTCGCGTTCTCGGCTCCGACTCCTCTTCTTCTTCTTTGTCCTGTCCCTATTAAATCAACATGAACCTGTCTGAAAAATTCCCCTCTGCATCCCCAAGCACCCAGCACAACCACAGTGTGTAAGCTAGGCACTCTCTAACTGCTGACCTGAACAGGCATTTCAACGACCACCACATCCCCACAGGTCAGTCATGACTCAGATCACAGATAGCACTGGCCTCCTTCAGCTCCAGTTTCTAACTTCTTTTTAGCATGGAGCAATGAAAACCCAATCTAGTGCATAGCCAGCTGAGAATCTACACACTTATCCCAGGGTTTGCTTAACAGGTTCATGAAATTCAACTGTCATAGCCTACTAAATATGCAAATGAACAGGATGAGGATACAAGGGACAAACCTGTGCTCAGTGTCTCTTTGTTTCTCTTGGCCTGCTGCACTGGGCATTAAAGCTTCCAGCTCTTTCAAGACATCCACAGCAACTTTCACATCTTCCTCATCCAGCATGGTCTGCAAGGTCAGAGATCAGCAAAGTAATGAGAAGAAGAAAAAAATCTGCCCACTGTCACATCACTAACCTGCAGTGTGGAAGTCAGCTCTCTCCTTCCAACACAACGTGGGTCCGGGGATCAAGGGGATCAAACTTGGGTTGTCAAGCATGGTGGCAAGCACCTTTACCCGCTGAGCCATCTCTCTAGCTCCAGACATCAAAACTTTTCAAAAGCAACATTCTTTCTGCATTCCCTGTTTAATTACTTTCCACAGTTCTTACTACTATCCACTGTGACGCAGACCATTAGCCCTCTGTACTGACAATATCCTGGACTCAGCCAATTGTGTATTTACAGGCTTCCTTGACTCCCTAGGCAACTACGTACATAGTGCTTACATTATATTGGGTAGTCTGGAAATGACATAAAGCATGTAAGAGGATGCATGGATGCTATATGCCATTCTGTCTGAGGAACTTGAGCATCAAATCTTGGTACCTAGGGTTATGGAGCCAGCCCCCTTTAGATATCAGAGTACAATGACACCCACTATTTACTGCCCATCTCTCTTTCCCACTTGGCAGGCTACTTACATGCTAATTTCCTACTCTCACTCCCAAAACAGCATATAATCTGCAAAAAGGCAGAAAATCTTATCTTTGTTTCAAAAAGCTGTTCTGATCACCTTGAACTGTGCCTTTGTTTCAGGAGGTCGTTGTAACTTTCTTGCAACCCTATCTTTGTTTCAAAAGGTTATGACTACTTTGTTGTGGTCTGCTTCTGTAACCACACCTATCTGCCTGCCAAATCCCTCCATTTGGAAGCCCCTACCCCTAAACTACAAAAGCCTATCTTCTCTACGTCCAATACTGACCTCTTGAATCTTGACTTAAGGAGAGGCAGCCCATGTACACCAATAAAAAAGCTTGCTTTAATTAATTTGGTGATGATTTGGGTCAGTGGTTTTTCTCCTCAAATCTCTGAGATTAACAGGTACTCAGGAAATTCTAAAATTTATTTGTTCATTTTTATTTTTTTGGAAACAGTCTCTCTCGATAGCCCTGGCTGTCCTGGAACTTGATATGTAAACCAGGCTGGCCTTGGACTCAGAGAAATCCTTGTCTACCTCCCAAATGCTAGAATTAAAGGAATTCATCAGCACACCTAGCCTAAAAGAAAGATATTACAAATGAAAACATTTCAAAAATTACATCTTTTAACATGCAATAGAGAAAAAAATTTCTAATTTTTACACTGGGCACCTTTGTCAGAATCTTAAGTCTTTTCATATCCTGCACCACTGCTTCCCCGAGTCCCTAAGCTCACGGCCCCTAACTATCATTCTCTGGACCCTTTTATGGTCTTACCCGGAAAAACATACAGCAAAGGTAAAATTCATACAGTCGCTAAGGAAACGAAAAGGAACAGAACACACACTAGGGCAGACATTCCCCAAATAGCATCCGTACCCGCACTGAAGGGTTGTCTGGCTGGCAAAGGACCGGGAAGAGTTCCTTCAGCTTTTCCTTTTCAGTTTTGGGTTTAACAACTGGATCTTAGTTCATTAAGGAGCATGAAAATGTTAAAAAAAAAATAGAGAGAGAGAGAGAGAGACATATTTAATAGTATTACTGGTTAATAAAATAACTTCAACATTAAAATTGTATCAAATGAAAAACAAATAGCATTTTGCTACACAGTAATCACAAAATTACTAGAAACTATTTAAGTCTCTGAATCCAAAGACTGAAAGCCTCTACAAGCTCTGTGCCCATCAAGGAGGGGAGGAGCATGTCAGTCCTCACATGAATGTCTCAGAATTGTTTAGCAACAGATGAGGGCAAAGTGCAATTTACAGGGTGGTCACCATCCAGACCCTTTGAGGCTCAGCTTGGCTGGGAGCCCTGCTTACCTTTGCTAGTAGAAGGCTTTGCCGGAGGCCGCATGGTTTGGATGAGACGCAACAGGTTGCTAATAAGAGAATCCTTTGAAGAAAAGAAGCACAAGACAGAAGACGTCATCCTCTGGATCAGTGATGTAATGTACGGGGGAAGCAAAGGATGTGCTGCAGGCAAGCGTGCTTGTGCACTTGAACTGAGCTGACTACAGCAAGACAGCACGGAAGGCCACCCTGGGATAGCATGAAGCCAGAGTAATGACAGACCAGTGGTCCTCAACCTAGGGGTCACAACCTCTTTGGGGGCAAACGGCGCTTTCACAGGGGTCACCTAAGACCATCAGAAAACACAGGTATCTACACTGCAATTCATAACAGTAGCACAATTACAGTTTTGAAGCAGCAACAGAATCATTTTATGGCTGGGGTCCCCACAACATGTGGAGCTGCGTTAAAGGGTCGCAGCGGCAGGAAGGCTGAGAACCATTGGCTTAGACCACACCCAGAGACCATTTGATTTCCCAACTTTTAAAACTGCCTCCGACACCTCTCGTTCCTGACTTCCTGAGCACAGAACAAGAACGTAAACATCCGCAGAGACTTCATAATGGAAATCCTACTGCATCCTAGGAAAGCCACATTGGAAACCCGGCTCCCTCACCAACACAGCACATCACGCGTTGATGGCGTGTTTAACTCACGTATGAACTGTCCCCTTCCTACCTGAAATCCTTTAGTCCGATCAAAATTTAAATTCAGTAGCAACACCAAAACAAAACAAATAAAAACATAAAAGAACGAAGACCATTCAGATATACATACTGTGAATTCTGCTCCATTTTTGACCAGAGAAGACTTAAAAGTATCAAAGGTGGTATTTTTCTCAGCAAGACTGATCACAAACTCAGCTGTAAATGACAAAAATTTTAAAGGAATTAATAATGGGGACTCCATCCAGAGACTGTTTTAAGTATGTTAAAAACTAATCAAGTTATTCAAATTGCCTTAAAAACTACAATCTACTTAGGGTAAAAGAAAAAAAACTCAATTTTCAAAAAAAAATTTTTTTATGTGTATGGGTGTTGTGGTCTGAAACACCCCCAAATAGGAGGCACTATTAGGAGGTACAGCCTTGTTCGAGTAGTGTGGTCTTGTTGGAGGAAGTATCACTGGGGAGGTGGGCTTTGAGGTCTCATATAAGCTCAAGATAACACTCAGTATCTCCATTCACTTCCTCTTGCCTGGACAAGACATAGAATTCTTAGTTCCCTCTCGAGCACCATGTCTGCCTATACACCACCATGTCCCACCATGATGTTAATGGACCGAATCTCTGAACTGCAAGCCACCCAATTCAATGTTTTTTAAAGAGTTGCTGTGGTCATGGTGTCTTTTCACAGCAATAGAAACCCTAACTAAGATGGGTATTTTGCCTGCATGTATATCACAATCACACCTGGCACCTGCAGAAACTAGAGAGGGTGCTGATCCTCTGTGACTGGAGTTACAAAGGGCTGTGAGCCACCACATGGGTGTGGGTGCCAGAATCTAACTCAGGTTCTTTGGAAGAGTAGCCCCTGCTCTTAGCACTGAGCCATTTCTCCAGTCCCAAGAAACTACTTTTTTTTTGCTTTTCGAGAGAGGGTTTCTTTTTTTTTTTTTTAAATATTTATTTATTTATTTATTATGTATACAATATTCTATCTGTGTGTATGTCTGCAGGCCAGAAGAGGACACCAGACCTCATTACAGATGGTTGTAAGTCACCATGTGGTTGCCGGGAATTGAACTCAGGACCTTTGGAAGAGCAGGCAATGCTCTTAACCACTGAGCCATCTCTCCAGCCCTCGAGAGAGGGTTTCTCTGTTGTAGCTTTGGAGCCTGTCCTAGAACTAGCTCTTGTAGACCAGGCTGGTCTCGAACTCACAGAGATCCAACTGCCTCTGTCTCTCAAGTGCTGGAATTAAAGATGTGCACCACCACCACCCGGCTGCTAGGAGAGGAAGATGAAAGCCAGTATTTTAGTTCAAGCATGGGGGTCAGAGAAGCAGTGAGAGAAACCAGAGCTGGGGACCTCAGCTAGTAGCTGAAAATAAGCTAAGGAGAAGAAACAGCAAAAACATGCTTGCTACCAGGCCAAAACGTGAGTTCAAAGAGTACCCATTCAAGGTTCTTCTGTCCCAAGACAAAGGATTGCATCGGGGATAGACATCAAAATAAAGGCAGTAAATTACAGGAAAATCAGGGCTGCAGAGAAGGCTCAGCAGTTACGAACACTGGCCGCTCTTTCAGAAGACCTTGGTTTGATTCCCAGAACCCACATAGCAGCTCACAACAATTTGTAACTCCAGTTTCAAGGCATCCAAAGCTTCTGTGGGCTCCATGCACACAGTTGATACACAGACACACATGCAGACAAAACACTCATGCACATAAAATAAAATAAAATACTTGGGGCTGGAGAGAAGGCTCACAGGTTAATAGCACTGACTGCCCTTCCAGAGCACTCAGGTTCTATTCCCAGTACCCACAAGTTGGCCCACAGCTGTCTGTAATTCCAGTCCCAGATGATCTGAAACACTCTTCTGGCCTCTGCAGGCCCCAGGCACCCATGTGATGCACAGACGCACATGCAGACAAAACATCCAACTACATAAAGGAAAAATAAAGAAAAAAATATTTAAAAATAAAAAACAGGTGACGCCGGGCCGTGGTGGTGCACGCCTTTAATCCCAGCACTCAAGAGGCAGAGGGAGGCGGATCTCTGTGAGTTCGAGGCTAATCTGGTCTACAAGAGTTAGTTTCAGGACAGGCTCCAAAGATACAGATAAACCCTGTCTCAAAACAAACAAATAAAAAACAGGTGACACCTTTTACTCATCTTTCTACCACCCATGTCTAAATCTTCGTCCATCTACAACCATTTTCTCCTTGACAAATGAAGCAACACGGTACCTATCAAATGAAATTGCTCCCCACACGCTCCTGACTCACAAATACACCCTCTCATTTTTTTTTTTTTTTTTTTTTTTGGTTTTTCGAGACAGGGTTTCTCTATGGCTTTGGAGCCTGCACTGGAACTAGCTTTTGTAGACCAGGCTGTCCTTGAACTCACAAAGATCCGCCTGCCTCTGCCTGTCCTCTCATTTTCATAAGGGCTCCATCTATACATATATGATCTGGGTTCCTAGCCTTTCTTAATAATTTGTTTGGATTCCCTAGTCATAGCTTGCCCTAAACAATGACAGGTACTTGATAGACAAGAATATGTGAATAGTCAAAACACAGCTCAAAGCACAAACGCCTCAGGGTAGCGATGACCAAACAAGATGCAGATGGAGAGCTACCCAAAATATCTCGTGAGTTTCTAGAAAATATGAGCCATGATCACCACCATCATCTTTGCGGGGGCTGCTGCAGCTACCGTTAAAGCAGTATAACCACCCAGAGCTGAAAAACAAAAATCAACCACAGATGGTAGCCTCAGCCTTCACTGGCAGCTCTGAGAAATGGTTTCTAACAGTTCTGTCTGGAGGGCTCTCAGGCAGAGGCCACTGCCGCAGGTTCCCGGAGCCCAAGGTCCCGATGACAAACACACACTAGGCCCATCAATCACTTTTCTCTTGCCTCCCTCGACCCCAAACTCAAAGGCCAGAGGGAGCTCCTTCAGCTCACCCAGATCCTTGTCATTGATGCCCAAGTGATTGTCCAGCTCCGTGCAAACTTTCGACACCAAAGACAGGTACTCGAGTTTAGCGAGCTCTTCCGCGGGGCCGGGCTCCGAGCCCATCAGGACCCCGGCAGTAACCACGGCCACAGCCATGGCTACAACTTCCCTTCTGTCTCCTTCCGGTCGGCCAGAACGCGAAGCAAAAGTTTCCACTTCCGGGTCGGCGCACGTCTCTTGTTTACTGAGATTTGAAGAATGTTGAGCGCCACAGTACGAATCAGCGAGATCAGACCGGAAGTCCTGATAGAAGGACCACAGACGCTGAGTTACGCCGGACGTTGCATGGCGCCCTCTACCGGGCGAGAGGACTCTCTCTTTAACGTTCACGCTCCACGCGCTTCTGCACTACGTCAGCAGAGGGCGACCGCGGCCTGTGCAAGGGGCCTCTCGAAGACGCGCGCCAGGACAGTCTGCGCCTGTGTATTAGAATCTTCGTGGAGGCTACGGAACAGAGAAATTCTTCGGGGAGGCAAAAGCAAAATTGACGTGTACAGTCCCGATGATCGCCCCGGTTTGTGGCTTCTTGTCCTTGTCAAACCATCTCAAATGACTCTTACACCAGCAGACGACGAATTCTGGCTTCTCTTCTGTAAATTAGGATAATACGGTCTAAATGGCTTAGGTAAAGACTAAATGAAATGGCTATGCAAAGAAGCTGACCCACTGTGAACGGTAGTTGCTAGAATACCCCAAAGCTGAGACAGTGTCCCGGTAAAGCTGGGTTCAGCCCTCCTGTTGCCATTACCCCCAGTCTTCTCGGAACCTGTTCCCCTACATGTCAGCTGTGCTGTGAGCCTGAGGTCATAAATTCAGGTGTCCCAACTCTTACTTTTCCCTTACAATGGATGTGAAGGGTTACCCATATCACGACACTCTGTGTGAGAAGCAAGGAAACTCCTCCCACAAAGTGAACAGCCCTCCCATCAGTCAAAAGAAAGAAAACAAGTCCCCTCTGCTACTTTTAGCTTTGACTCCATTGCACTGTCTTTGAACTCTCTCCAGCACCTCAATGATAGAGTAAAGAATTACAGGCAAGCTGGACATGGCCGGGCTCTTCCTTTAATCCCAGCTCTTGAGAAGCAAAAGCAGGCCAGTCTCTGAGTTGGAGGCCAGCCAAAGCTACACAGTGAGACAGGCAGGGGAATACCAGAGTAGGGGTTCTTACTGCCTCCAACAGCTCCATGCTTCCAGGTTCCCAGCGACTTAATACTATGCCAGCTGAGTTCTTGATGCCCTTCCCTTTTCTTCCTCCTCTTCCCCATGAATAGAATGGGAAAGCCTGCCCTTGACGGCCTGCTAACCTTGCAGCATGGAGTTGAGATTTCAGGAGCTTATTTCACTTGACCCTCCCTTCCCTGCACCTATTTGCTACTAAAACTTCATAATTCTATCTAGCTGCACTAATATTTAAGAGGAAGAAGGGGAGATAGAGAGCAGGGGTTAGTTGGTTGGTTTGGTTGGTTTTTCAAGATTGGATTTCTCTGTGTAACCTTGGCTGTCTTGGAACTCACTCTGTAGACCAGACTAGCCTCTGCCTCCTGAGTACTGAGAATAAAGATGTACACCACCACAGCTGGGCAGGAAGCTGGGTTTTGTCGTTGTTGTTGTTGTTTGTTTGTTTTTGTTTGATTGGTTTTGGTTTTTCTTTTTTTTTTGGTTTTTTTTTAAAGATTTATTTATTAATTATGTATACAGCATTCTACTTGTATGTGTCCCTGCAGGCCAGAAGAGGCCACCAGATCTTATTACAGATGGTTGTGAGCCATCATGTGGTTGCTGGGAATTGAACTCAGAACCTTTGGAAGAACAGCCAGTGCTCTTAACCTCTGAGCCATCTCTCAAGCCCTTTTTGGTTTTTCGAGACAGGGTTTCTCTGTGGCTTTGGAGCCTGTGCTGGAACTTGTAGACCAGGCTGGTCTCGAACTCACAAAGATCCACCTGCCTCTGCCTGCCGAGTGCTGGGATTAAAGGCATGCGTCACCATTGCCTGGCCAGTTTTGGCTTTTCTTTTCTTTTCTTTTTTATTTATTTATTTATTTATTTTGTTTGTTTGTTTGTTTTTCGTGACAGGGTTTCTCTGTGGCTTTGGAGCCTGCGCTGGAACTAGCTCTTGTAGACCAGGCTGGTCTCGAACTCACAAAGATCCGCCTG
>JAQHUG010000032.1:6055029-6067602 GCA_028555095.1 Dicrostonyx torquatus | reverse complement strand
GAGTTGCCATGTGAGTGTTGGAAATTGAACTCTGGTCTTCTGGAAGAGCAGCCTCTTAACCGCTGAGCCATCTCTCTTTGCCCTTTTTATCATGTTCTATATGTGGTATACTTTGCCATATGTACTTGTGGGTCTGTTGATGGAGTTCTTGTTCTGTTATAGTAAGCTGACTAATCATGAGTTAGTACCACTTTTAACTACTTTATAATTTGTTGTGGTATTTGGTAAATGTAGTTGTGCATACCTACATGCAGGCAAAACACCAAAATTGAGTGAATCTTAGCCTGGGCGGTGGTGGCGCATGCCTTTAATCCCAGCACTTGGAGGCAGAGGCAGGAAGATCTCTGTGAGTTTGAGGCCAACCTGGTCTACAAGAGCTAGTTCTAGGACAGGATCCAAAGCCACAGAGAAACCCTGTCTCGGAAAACCAACCAACCAAAAAAAAAAAATTGAGTGAATCTTAAAAAATGTTTAAAATATCAAGTCCTGTATGGTTTTTCTTGTTTGTTTTTTGTTTTACAAGAGCTAGTTCCAGCACAGGCTCCAAAGCCACAGAGAAACCCTGTCTCGAAAAACCAAAAAAAAAAAAAAAAAAAAAAAGAGAGAGAGAGAGAGATGTATTTCATTTTATTTTGGACTGCAGTTGTAACTCAGTCGGTAAAGTGCTTGCTTAGCATTGAACCCTGGGTTCAGTCCCCAACAATGTCCAAAAGCAGGCAAGGTGGAGCTGGAGAGATGGCTGGGGAGTGCTGACTGTTCTTCCAGAGGACTTGGATTAAATTCCCAGCTCCTACACAGCAGCTAACAACTCTAAATCTAAGAACTCTGAGGTGCAAGTAGCCAGGCCCCACCCGCAGATGACTCTAATGGCCATTTCCAGCCCCTGAGATGCAGGCAGCCAAGCTCTATCCTACAGGGGAAAAAAAAAGAGTCCCAGATCAGGCCACGAGGTCCCACCAAGCCCTGATCTTGAAGTTCCACCAATCCCTAAGCTTGCCCCGAAATCAGGCCATAAAATCCCAAAATCCCAGTCTAACTTGAAAGCTCTCCCCCTCCACCACCAGAAACCCTATGTAAAGCCTGTCTCCAGCTCAGTTCTTTGCTGCCCTCTCTCCCAAGCAGAGGCAGCCACCTTCCTGTGTTTCTCCCAATAAATCTCTTGTGTGAGGCAGCTCACAACTATCTGTAACTCTAGTTCCAGGTAATCTTGCACCTTCAAATAGACGTGCATGCAGGCAAAACACCAATGCACATAAAATAAATAAATAATCTTTTTTAAAAAGTAGACAGTTGTGAGTTACCATGTGGTTGCTGGGAATTGAACTCAGGGCCTGTGGAAGAGCAGCCAGTGTTGTTAGCCTCTAAGCCTTCAGCCCCTATCAATGTTTTTTTAAAAAGTGAATATAGAGCTGGAGAAATGGCTCAGAGGTTAAGAGCACTGGCTGCTCTTCCAGAGGACCTGAGTTCAATTCCTAGCAATCACATGGTGGCTCACAGCCATCTATGATGAGATCTGGTGCCCTTTTCTGGCATGTAGGCAAAATACTGTATTCATAATAAATAAATAAATAACGAATATAGCCAAGCGGTGGTGGCACACACCTGTAATCCCTGCACTCGGGAGGCAGAGGCAGGCAGATCTCTGTGAGTTCAAAGCCAGTCTGGTCTACAATGTGAGTTCTAGGACAAGCTCCCAGGCTCCACAGAAAAACCCTGTCTTGAAAAGAAAAAGGGGGAGAATATAGCTGAACATAGTGGCACATGGCTGAAATCCTAGCACATGGAAGGTGTTACTTTGCCTGCCTCCCTTCCTTCCTCTCTCCTTTCTTCCCTCTCTCCCTCCCTTGATGGTAAAGCCTAGTAAGCTTGAGGCCCTCAATTTGAGATTTCCTAGCACTAAAAACTAAAGCAAACAGCCTATATGTGGTCACTATTTATTCATCCCTTGAGTGGAATAGGAAATTATCACCAGCCGGTAAGACAAAGGAGTAGGTGAAAGTACTTGTGGCCGAGCCCGACAACTGGAGTTTGATCCCTGAGACCCACAAGGTGGTAAGAGAGAACTGACTGCTGCCAGCTGTTCCTCTGACCTTCACACACCACAGCATTTGCAAGCCCACACCCATGCATACACAATAATAAATATAGTAAACAATTATTCCTGGGGCTGGAGAGATGGCTCAGTGGCTAAAAGCACTCACTGCTCTTGTAAGGGATGGGTTCAATTCCCAGTACCCACAGCAGGTGGCTCACAAATGTCTGTAACTCCAATTACAGGGGAACTGTGTTGTAAACTGTTATCTTAACAGGCAAAGATGTATTACATTTGTTTATGTTGCAGAATATTATTTTAGCTGTAAAGATGTGTTAGTTTTGTTTATGCTGCATTTGTTTAATTATGTAAAGATATGTTGAATTTGTTCACCTTGTCTGCCTAAGGCACCTTATTGGTCTAATAAAAAAAAAACTGAACTGTCAAGCTGGAAGATCTGAGCCCAGAGAGGTGGATCTCTGTGAGAACTCTGTGAGTTCGAGGCCAGCCTGGTCTACAGAGTGAGTTCCAGGACAGGTTCCAAAGCTACAGAGAAACCCAGTCTTAAAAACCAAAATTAATTAATTAATTTAAATAAATAAATAAAGCTGGACGGTGGTGGCGCACACCTTTAAGCCCAGCACTCGGGAAGCAGAGGCAGGCGAATCTCTGTGAGTTCGAGACCAGCCTGGTCTACAAGAGCTAGTTCCAGGACAGGCTCCAAAGCTACAGAGAACCAAAAATAAATAAGTAAATAAATAAATAAAAACCCGAACCGTCAATAGTTAGGCAGGAAAGGGATAGGAGGGGCTGCCAGGCAGAAAGAATAAGTAGAAAGAGAAATTTAGGTTCCAGAGAAGGAGAAACCAGAGAAGAAGAGAGAACCATGCCCAGGGGAAGAAGTCAGGCAGCCCCTAGCCAGCCAGACACAAGAAGCAGTGAAAGTAAGATATTCAGAAGGAAGAAAGGTAAAAAGCCCTGAGGCAAAAGGTAGCTAAAGAGAAACAGGTTAATTTAAGTTAAAAGAGGTAGCCAGAAATGGACCTAAAGCTAGGCTGAGCATTCAAAACTAGTAATAAGCCTCTGTCTCATGATTTGGGAGCTGGTGGCCCTATAAAAAGCCTGGTACCAATATGAAATCCCTTTCTGGTCCCATGGACACTTTCAGACATAGGGTGTGCATAAACTCATGAAGACACATACACACACACACACACACACACACACACACAAACTAGAAATGAAATTGAAACATGATTTCCTACCGTTCTCCTCAAATGATCGTAGCATTGCTTTGCTTATCTCCCCCCAACCCCGCCTTGTCCTCCTCCTTCCCTGAAACTGGACCCAGAGCCTCCTGCTGATGAACTGCGGCACCAAGCTGCATCCCTTCTTTTATTCCTGGACTGATGTATATGTTCAACCCTAACCCCAATTCTCACATTACTGCTGCTCTGTCCCCGGTGCTGACATCGGGGCAAGAATTCTGGGGTTGGAAGATGAGAAGCATAGGGAAAAAGTGAGAGCAAGGAGATAAAGCCTACGCACGTGTAGCTAGAAAGTGGCGTCTTTGGGGAAATGGGCGAGGACACCAAAACAGAGTGTTGCTGTGACTGACACAGCCCTGGCCTTCGGCCTTTCCCGCAGTGTGAAACTGAGCTGATGAGGCAAACACCCGTGTTCTAGAAGGCGAAATCAAAATAATTTGCTTCCAAGTATATAACTACCACCCAACAGCCATTGTCTTTAAGGCAGGGATGCTTCATAAAACATGGCCTGGCCCCACGGGAGAGCCTTTGAACTATCCTGAGACAAAGAACGACCTAAGCCCTTTCATCTAGGCACTCACGGGGAGAGACAGACCCTGGAGAAGTGAGCCATTTGTCACTCTCCAGTGTCCCCCCTCAAATTCTTCTCCAAATTGGAACCTAGTCATCAAATTTGCATTGAACATCCACTTTGTGTCTAGGCACTGTGGTGTGTTCCAGATAGGATCGTGAGGGACCTAAGGACTGGAAAACATCAAAAGACAATTAGAATACTAGAAATGCTGTACTTGGCCCAGGGAGCTTTTCTGCTGAGCTGTGTTTATAACAGAAGTCTGTCTGCTGTCTAAACACGAAGGCAGGCGGTTGGAAGTCAGAAAAGCACATCAGGTCTGCTCCCTGTCATCCAGGGGCAGCTGGGGCAAGAGCGGGAGGAGCAGACCCTAACCAGAGCCATTTATCCCGTCGCAACTCATTATTAGTCTGTCTTATCTTCCAATGGCCAGGCGCAGCCTCGACTTTGCGCAAACATTCCTGACCTAGAATTCTCTCTGTTCTTAGGCCATCAACCTGCCATTAATAATAATAGATACTCTGGGTTCTAAATCCATCCAGTTTTAGAGTATGGCAAAAAAGCATTCCTCCTCTGCAGGCCTTTTCTTTTGTTAAGCAGCCCCACCCCTATCCCCTGGTTGTGTTTAAAATGCCAGAGGAGGGGGGAAGCAAAAATAAAGTGAAAAACCAGACACTATGATATGGACTAGTCAAGAAACTGTTTTGTGTGTTTTCTCTCATATGTGCACGCCTCTAATCCCAGCACTCGGGAAGCTAAGGCAGGCGGATCTTTGTGAGTTTGAAGCCTGCCTGGTCTCTACAAAGTGAACACCAGACTAGCCAAGAATGCAAAATGAGATCTGTGTTTTGTTGTTTTGTTTTGTTTTTTAATTCTTCTTCTGGTTTTTAGAGACAGGGGCTCTCTGTGGCCCTGGCTGTCCTGAAATTTGCTTTGTAGACCAGGCTGGTCTCAAACTCACAGAGATCCCCCTGTCTTGGCCTCCCTAATGCTGGGATTAAAGGCATGAGTCACCATGCCCAGTTGAGACCCTGTCTTAAAATAAAAACAAACTACGTATTTCGTATGTATCTGTAGGACATTAAAGTAAAAAGAGGGCAGTGAACGGAAGAGAAGGAGAGGATCTAGATGGGGTAATGGGATACGTCAGTCATTAAAGCAAGGAGGTGTGACCAAAAACAAAGTATAATGATTCATGTGCAGATCCAGATCCATAGACGAAATGCTACAGTGAAAACCCTTTTCTTAGGATGCTAACCAAAAATATAAGAGAGGGCCGGTGAGATGCCTCAGCAGGTAAAGGCGCACACACACTCACAAATAAATGTAAAAAAAAAAAAAAAAAAAAAGTAATGAGAGGGAGAGTATGAGGGAAAATAGAAGCAGAGAGAAACTGTATTTAGCTAGGGTGGTGTCAAGTGCCTGTAAAGCCCAGCACTGAGGAGGTGGAGGCAGAAGGATCGGGAGTTCAAGATCATCCTCAGCCCCAGAGCAAGGTTCCTGATATTGTTCTGTTTTTGGAGACAGGGCTCACATAACCTGGGTGGGCTCTGACCTATGTAGTTGAGAATGATCTTAAATTTCTGATCCTCCTGCCTCTACTTCATGAGTGCTGAGATCACAACTGGGAGCTCGCCATAAACTGGGATTAAACCCCTGGCTTCCTACAAGCCAGGCCAGCACGCTACTGGCTACCGACCAAGTTACAGTCCCAGATCAACACAAGGGCATGGCAGGCAGGTGGTGGTGGCACAGGCCTTTAATCCCAGCACTCAGGAGGCAGAGGCAGGCAGATCTCTGCAAGTTCGAGGCCAGCCTGGTCTATAAGAGCTAGTTCCAGGACAGGCTCCAAAGCCACAGAGAAACCCTGTCTCGAAAAACCAAACAAAAACACGAGGGCATGCCGGACTCGCCAAAACCCTGTTACAGATAAACAAAACGGCAACAAAAAATGTGTTTCTTGTGCTGTCAACCTCTTCACCTTCTGCAGGAATTCGAAATCATTACTGTATATTTGCTTATGAAATTTTATATTCCAATCTCATATTAGGTTTGTTCATTTATTTATTTGTTTATTGTACTGTAGTGTTACGATCGATTGATTCCCAGGGCCTCCACCTGCTAGGCAAGCATTGTAACTGAACTATATTCTCAATCCCAGGTTTTCATCTTCTTTTTTTCCTTAAAAGTTTAAAGCACGTGTGTGTATGTGTGTATGTGTGTGCATGTGTGTATGTGTATGTATGTATGTATGTGTGTATGTGTGTGTATGTGCATATGTGTGCGTATGTGTGCGTATGTGTTGTATATTTGTGTGTATGTGTGTATGTGTGTATGTGCGTATGTGTATTGTGTGCGTGTGTGTGCGTATGTGCACGTATGTGTGTATGTGTGTGCATGTGTGTATGTGTGTATGTGTATGTGTGTGTGTGCGTATGTGTGTATGTGTATGTGTGTGCATGTGTGTATGGTGTGTATGTGTGTATGTGTGTGCATATGTGTGCATATGTGTGTATGTGTGTGCATGTGTGTGTATGTTGTGTATGTGTGTATGTGTGTCTATGTGTGTATGTGTGCATGTGTGTGTATGTGTGTTTATGTGTGTATGTGCATGTGCGTGCATGTGTGTGCATATGTGTGTATGTGTGTGTGTGTATGTATGTGTATGTGTGTCTGTTTAAATCAACGTTATAGGTAGAAGATGAAGTAACTACTTACATTAGGCTTTTTGCTTGGCCCTCTAATAACATTCAGCCTCCCCAGCTAGAGACTGGCTGTTTTTGCAGCCTCTGGGTTTTGCTTGTGGTAGTTTTCCTTGGGAGAGAGCCACAACCCAAGTCACACCAATAAGTGAATTCATGGTGAGAGGGAGAAGAGGCTGGAGTTGTGCTGATCTCTTGTTTGGGAGCCAAGCACATAAGCCAGCTTGGGGGGGCGGGGAGCTGGAGCCAAGGGTCATTTGCTGTTTATGTAGGTGCTTAGGGGTTGAGCTCAGGACCTTGGACATTCTAAGTGTGACATCTGCCACTGAGCTCCACTTAGCCAAAGGTCTGTGATAAGCCATGAACTCCTGCCATTAACCCAGAAGAGGTTCTTCCCTTGCTGTGCTTTCCCTGGGGGCGCCCTCGAAAGGAACTGCCCTGTACGAGCTCCATCCCCAATCCCAGAGCATCTCCACAAAGCTAGTCACTTGCCCCATGGACCCCAGGCAGGACAGCCTTAGTGGCAATAGCTGCTGCCCTTGCACCAGAAGAACTGTCTCTCCATTTGGGGACGGCAGTAATTACAGCAATTTATGCCACCACTGTGAAAATTAGCAATCTGGTGAGGTAACCAAGAATGAATTCATCTCTTCCCAGAGTTTCCCCCATCCAGATGAGCCACCAAATAAAACCAGCATATGGGGAATTAGGAGGAAGCCAGAGTTCAGGGGACTGAGTCCCCCACCCCCACCCTGTCCCTACCAGGCCAACAGGGACCCTAGGTCCTTAACAAGCATCCTATTGCCACACATTAGTGCGAGTCTGGGCTAGTCATAAACACCAACTTGTGGTTTAGCCTTTCAGAGTCATTTGTTCCAGGGTAGAACCATCTTGCCCTGCTTTGTTTCCGTCTTTTTAATTGCAAATTGGCTAGAAGAGGAAAGGGAGAAAGAAGGGGAGGTAACCCTCTATTATGTGTCTGGAGCAACAATGATTCCCCCCATCCCCGCCCCACCCCACCCCACCCCCGCCATGGATTGGCTTTTTGAGCGCCAGTTGAATTTATATGAGAGTGTGACTCAGTGGAGGAACGTGTGAGGTTTGGGTTTGATTCCCAGAACTGCAAAATAATAAACAAACAAATATGTAAATATGTTAATAAATCCTAATTGGAATCTAGCCAGAACAACCACCAGCACCGGCTCCTTCATCATTAAGAAGGTCGAGTCACCTGCAGTTGAAAAAAAATGTGTGTTGTGTATATATGCATGTATGCACACGCAGAGGCCAGAGGTCAGTGTCAGTTTTCTATCGGCTGGCCAATGAACTCCACGCTCCTCTTGTCTCTGTTTCCTCAGGACTGAGATCCCAGCTACAAGTCCCCCTTTGCCTCTGCCTGGCTTTTTCATTTTCTTTCTTTTTTCTTTTCTTTTCTTTCTTTCTTTCTTTCTTTTTTTTTTTTTTTTTTGGTGGGTTTTATTATTGTTGCTGTTCGTTTGTTTTTTTCTCTGTGTAGTTTTGGAGCCTGTCTTGGAACTCTCTCTGTAGACCAGGCTGGTCTTGAACTCACAGAGATCCATGACCTCTGCCCCCAAGTGCTGGGATTAAAGGCACATGCCACCACCACCCGGCTTTGAATTTTATTTCTTAACTTTTTATTTTTTTTAATTTATTCATTTATTATATAATAGTGTTCTGCCTGCATGTACATCTGCAGGCCAGAAGAGGGCACCAGATCTCATTACAGATGGTTGTGAGCCACCATGTGGTTGCTGGGAATTGAACTCAGGACCTCTGGAAGAACAGCCAGTGAGTGCTCTTAACTGCTGAGCCATCTCTCCAGCCCCTTATTTCTTAATTTTTAAAGCGAGGGTTGGGGATTGAATTCAGATCTTTGTGCTTGATGAGACTTGATCAGCTGAGCCGCGGTCTCCCTGTCCTCTGCATATAAAGTCAACGGACACTCGGAAGGCCAGTGTCCCTTCAGCTGACCCCTTCAGTTAACAGCTTCCCGCCTCCTTAGCCTCCTGCGCTCTCACCATGGCCTGCACACCTCTTCCTGGTCCCACTCCTGAATGGGTCCTCTGCTTCTAGAACAACTGCAGGCTCTGGACTGCTGAAAGTCCCTAGCCAACATGCCCCTCTCTTTAAAGGCTCATCTGAATCATATCCCAAAAGGCCATTCCAAAACCTTGATCACCATGAACATGCAAATGTTTTCCAAACTGAAAATACCCTGGCTTGCCCACAGCCACGTGGCTAGTCACAAATATTCTGTCACATGGTAGAAGACATACGTTCAAAGGCTAGACTGTTAGGAGAGCTACAGTTCCTCCTTTTTGATTGTGCTGACAGTGTCATAAGGACACGGGCTTGTTAGGAAAAAGTAGTGATTTGAGAACATTTAAACTGCAATTTAGAAAGCCAGCCCGCTATTTTGAGTCTTTGGCATACCATACACTATAATTACATCTGTGTGCCTGCATCATGCCATATAAATAATACAAGCATTTTTTTTATATTGACATGAAGCTTGCCTGATTCTTCACAGGCCAGGAAAACGTTTAAAAGATCAAGATAGATCTCAAACTGAGCTCGCTCAGGGTCAGTTGAGAACACGGTGAGATCCTGAGCCTCCAGTTAAAAGAAATCAGAGGGCACCACAGCCAATATGTGAGCGACACGAACGGCATTTATAGTAGAATGCAGTCAGCATTGTTTGTGTGCTCATGAGAATTTTAATATTAGTTCTGTAGGGGGCCTATGTTGCCTAAGCTGGCCTAGAACTCATTTGAACCTGGGTTCAAATGGTCATCCTGCCTCAGCAACCCCCCTCAAGAAACTACAACTATGGGGGCTGGAGAGATGGCTCAGTGGTTAAGAGCATTGCCTGCTCTTCCAAAGGTCCTGAGTTCAATTCCCAGCAACCACATGGTGGCTCACAACCATCTGTAATGAGGTCTGGTGCCCTCTTCTGGCTTGCAAACAGAATATTGTATACTAAATAAATAAATATTAAAAAAAAAGAAACTACAACTACACACACACAACACTGTACCTCCTTGTCTATAACCCCACCCCACACAGACAGGGTTTTTAATTAGTTATTTATTTTTATTATTTCATGTGCATTTGTGTCTTGCCTGCATATATATCTGTGTGAGAGTGTCAGATCCTCTGGAACTAAAGTTACAGGAAGCTATGAGCTTCCATTTTGGGTGCTGGGGATTGAACCCAGATCTTCTGGAAGAGCAGCCAGTGCTCGTAACTGCTGAGCCATCTCTCCAGACCCAAATGCTCTTTTTCAAAACATTTATTAACTTTATTTTATGTGCATTTGTAAGATCTCCTGCAACTGGAGTTACAGACAACTGTGAGCCACCATGTGGGTGCTGAGAATTGAACCCGGGTCCCTGAGAAGAGCAGTCAGTGCTCTTAACCACAGAGCCCTCTCTCCAGAACCCTGAAATACTATTTTTAATGTATGGACTATAACTTAAAGGGTATTTTTCATCTACTGTATGTTTGTGTGATGTCTATGTATGATACACATACATGCACGTGATTGTCTCTGTTCGTATGTGTGAGTGCAGCTGTGCGTATGTGGAACTGAAGGAGAACTGAGTGCTGGTCCTCACCATCCTCCTCAAGATAGCACTTCTTGTTTGCTGCTGTGTGCACCAGGCTCAATGATAGCCCAGTATTGTCGCAGGACAATCTTACACCAATTTGATTTTAAAAAAGGGTATTTTATTGGAGGGGATAAAACTTACAGATCAATGTCCCAAACCACATTCCTCTGGTCGCAAACAGGAAACCGAGTCTAGCAGTCAGCACGGAAGCCGGAAGCAAGCTAGCTGGGAGAGCTGCTGCAGCTTTTTTTTAAAATGAAAACCACGCCCCACATTGGGCGGGTATCTTAGAAGCCATTGGCTGAAAGCAAGAGGGCTTAATCTCCCGCAGCAACCCAGGAGCTTCTGCTGCTTCTGCCTCCCATCTCTCTGTAGGAGCACTGTGATTATAGGCATCACTACCTCATCGGGCTGTTTGCAAGTTCTGGGGATTCAAACTCAGGTCTGTACCCTTGTGTAGCGAGTAATTAACCCATTGAGCAGTCTCCTTTGCCATGTAGCCCCATCAGGTTTGGAACTTGCTATGAAAACCATGGTAGCCTTGAATTTGCTGGTGGTCCTCCAGCCTCTGCCTCCCAAAAGTTGATTATAGGCAAGCACTACTAGACCTGGAGTAAATTGTTTTGTTTTGTTTTGTTTTGTGAGACAGGATTTCTCTGTGTAGCCTTGGCTGTCCTGGAACTTGCTCTGTAGACCAGACTGACCTCACACTCAGTGATCTGCTTTACTCTGCCTCCCTAGTGCTGGATTAAAGGTGTGCACCACCACTGCCTGGCCTGGCTTTCATTGTTTGTTTTGAGACAGGAACTTACTTTGTAGACAAGGCTGACCTTGACCTCACAGAGATCCATCTTCCTCTGTCTCCCAAATGCTGGGATTAAAGGAGTGCCACACCACCATGCCTACATTTCTTAATATAGAAAAAATCTCTGCTGGGCAATGGTGGAGCATGCTTTTAATCCCAGCACTCAGAAGGCAGAGGCAGGCAGATCTCTGTGAGTTCGAGGCCAGCCTGGTCTACAGAGTGAGTTCCAGGACAGCTAGGGCTATGACACAAAGAAACCCTGCTTCGAAAAAATAAAAACAAAAAATCTCTTAACCAGTCATGGTGGAGCACAGCTTTAATCCCAACATTCCAGAGGCAAAAACAGGAGTTCCAGAAAAGAACTATATATAAATGTAGAAGTTAACTCGATTGGGGTTGGAGAGATGGCTCAGTGGTTAAGTGCATTGCCTGCCCTTTCGAAGGTTCTGAGTTCAGTTCCCAGCAACCACATGGTGGCTCACAACCATCTGTAATGAGATCTGGTGCCCTCTTCTGGCCTGCAGGTGTACATGTAGACAGAATACTGAGACTATTGTATGTATAATAAATAGATGAGGAGGAAGAAGAAAAAAGTTAGCTTGATTTGGAAAATAACCAGCCTAGCTAAAAGATAAAAAATTATATTTTTATTTATTATAAGGTGAAAACTCATGAAACAGAAAGCAAGAAGTCCAAGCTCAGCTGTGCTCCAAAGGAACCACAGAGAGAGAGGGCACCTGGGCCATGCACCCATTTTTCTCAGGTCCCAGAAAGCCGCACCCTAACTTGGTCCCACCACTTAAAGATAATTGGTTAACAAAGCTACCCCATCACCTGCCCACTTTGTCTAAACAAGAGCGATCCAAACCCAATACCAAACTACATACAATAGGAACAGATATCAAGAATAAAATTACAAACAACATAAACCTCTAAACTTAGCCATCTCCCGTCTCTCTCTTTCTCTCTCTCTCTTTTTCTCTTCCATCTCCCCCCTCCCTTTTTTTGAGACAGATTTCTCTGTGTAACAGCTCTGACTGTCCTGGAATTCACTATGTAGACCAGGATGGCCTAGAACTCACAGAGATCTGCCTGCTTCTGCCTCCCAAGTGCTGGGATTAAAGGCGTGTGGTGCCCACCACCACCACGCCTATCTTCTGCCACTCTTGTCCCCAGGGACTGGTATCTGCCCCCCTCTCTGTTCCCTTTTCTGCCCCTTCTCTCTCTTTTTCCAATAAACCTCCCATGTGAGTCCTGTTGCATGGCATAACTTCTTCCTGCTGTTTTGTTTTTGTTTTTGTTTTTTTAAATTATAACAGATATGACTGTCTTAGTGGGGCTGCAAGTTCAGGGGGACCTCCCAGCCCCTGGGACTGCTCCCAAGGTCTTACCTCTTCCTGAGTCTGATTAATCTAATAGCCATCCCCCCTACCTCCTTACCCCTCCATCCCCCACTTCCCTATCCTCCTACCTCCTTCCCCCTCCATCCCCCACTTCCCTACCCCCTCCCTCCTTCCCCCTCCATCCCCCACTTCCCTATCCCCCTCCCTCCTTCCCCCTCCA
>JAQHUG010000032.1:5988790-6054654 GCA_028555095.1 Dicrostonyx torquatus | reverse complement strand
TCCCCCTCCATCCCCCACTTCCCTATTCCCCTCCCTCCTTCCCCCTTCATCCCCCACTTCCCTATCCCCTATCCTTGCCTGCCTGCCACAGCTGATTGGTAGGAAAAAGCAACTGACCCAGGTTAGGCCAATCAGAGTTCTACGCCACGATTTTTTTAAAATTGGAATTGAAGGCAGAGATAAGGTCACCTCTGATAGAACAACTGTGAACCAGGAGACACCAGAGCTACTGGAAGCCGTGCTCTCTCTGGAGAGAAAGAATAATAGAGGAGGTGGAGGAAGGTCGGAGTGAAGCTCAGTGGCAGAGCGCTTGCCCGCTTGCCCAGCATGCACAAAGCCCTAGGTCCAAGCCCTCCCCAGCAAAACGAAACAAAAGCCAGGATGCCCTAGAAGTCCATTAGTCAGCTCTCCCTGGTTCTGGGAGCCCTAAAACGCTTCTGCTTCCTGTCCGCACTGGATAAAACCATCTTTACACAACTACTAAGTGGCAGGGGACAGAGGCCTGGCTGGGATGGTGGGACTTCGGAGCCCTTGCTTTATTTCCTTTAGGAGACCAAGATCACAGGTACAAACCTGGCCTCTGACAACATGGAAATGAGCAGGGCAAAGCCACCAAGCCCAACCAGCCCCTTCGACTTCATGTGAGTCACAGCAGATCAGCCTTTATCTGCACTGCCTGGGAAACCGGTGTCCTAATGCTTGCTGTAGAACATTTCAAGATGACTTCTGCGCCTTGGGGCATGAGTTCAGAAGGAAGTACTTTGTTCCCAGGGTGTGACAGTCAGCACTGGACTCAGCCTCATGGAGCCACACCCAGGCAATCTCCTAAGGACTCAGAGGGATGAGAGGGCAGAACAGGATGGAGAAAATCAGAGTGAAGGGCAAAGGTAACAGGTCCCCACATGATCATATCCGTCGCTGTTGCAAAGCATTTCCCACCTGGGAACTTTTTTTTTTTTTTAAAGATTTTTAAAATTAAGTATACAGTGTTCTGCCTGCATGTATGCCTGCACACCAGATGAGGGCACCAGATCTCATTACAGATGGTTGTGAGCTACCATGTGGTTGCTGGGAACTGAACTCAGGACCTCTGGAAGAGCAGCCAGTGCTCCCAATCTCTGAGCCTTATCTCCAGCCCTTCCCCACACCTGTGGTCTAGTCTTGACTCTATGGCAAGCCCAGAGGGACAGAAAGCAGGTACAGTCCTGACTATATTTCACAGAAGAGTTAAAAGGCACTTAGCAAAGTGTCAGAGGCTTAGCCCTCACTCAGTAAATCTGTTCATTCATTCCATGGGCTCCCAAAACTCAGTGGCCACTTGATAAAATGAGAAAACATGGCTTCATAACATGAAGAGACTTATCTACTATAACAGCTGAGCTAAAGAGAAAGTACTTACCCAGCATGTCCAAGACTGGGTTCAAGCCCCAGCACAAAAACAAACAGAAAAAAAGTAAATAAATCATATTTTTAAAAAGTCAAGTGTGGTGTTACAGTCCTATAATCCCAGATGTTGGGAGATAAAGACAGGAGGATCAGAAGTTCAAGGCTAGCCCTGACTACAGGGAGAGTTCAATGCTAGCCCACTAGTCCAGTCTACATGAGATTCAAAAAACATAGGAGCTAGCAAGGAGGCATTGAAACTGAGCCCCAAGCTGTGAATACTTCCCACCTCCCCCATCCCCGTCTCTTCTCCCTGTGTCTATGTCTCTGTTTCTGTGTGTGTGTGTGTATGCGTATGGGCCAGAGGCTCAGATTTTATTCCCCAAAATTTTATTGTTTTTTGTGAGACAGGGTCTCTCACTGGCCTGGAACTTGCTAAGTCAGGGCTAGCTGCCCAGTGTGCCCAGGGTTTTGTTTTGTGTTGTATTGTATCGTTTGTTGCAGTATTAAGGAAACTAGATCTAATATTACAAGGTCTCGCTTCTCAAGTAAATTCTATCAGGACCCTGTGACTCAAGCACAAAAACACTCAAGGGGGAAGAAAGTGACTGGGCACAGAGTCCAGGTCACTTTTTGCTGCTCTCTATGGTACATAACATTAATCGAAGGAGACAGCAGGGCATTCCATCTCCCAAAACCCATGGGGATAAAAACCTCTGCCCATTTATTAGCAGACAATCCCAGGAATAGATCATGTGAGGCCCCTGTTCTGTGCATGAACATGATATAGGCCTGTCAATCCTTGAGTCCCTTGCCACCAGAAGAATGTCAGTTCTGAAATCATATGCAGAAATTAGATCAAGATGTAAATGTGGGCAGAGGCATAGCTGTCACTTGGGGAATTCCCCTCCGCCCCCTCCCCAGCTGAAGCTGCTTTCTTGCATCCCCCTAAGAGGCATCTGTCACTTACGCTCCTGGCACCTGATAGATGCTTCTGCTCTCTGGTGTTTGGAGAAACCCCGTTAAATTGGGGTTCTGACAGCAGAGCAGCTAGCCACCATGTCATAGCAGGAAAGTAAGAGGAGTTGGATTTAGGTATTTGTAGTATGCTTTTTTTTTTTTGAGACAGGGTTTCTCTGTAGCTTTGGAGTCTGTCCTGGAACTAGCTCTTGTAGACAAGGCTGGCCTCGAACTCACAGAGATCTGCCTACCTCTGCCTCCCGAGTGCTGGGATTAAAGGTGTGCACCACTACCACCTGGCTATAGTGTGCCTTTTACAATTTCCTTTGACTGGGAAAGTGGTTTAATGCCCAGTCACCTGATCCCCTTAGTTGGGAAACTGGTTTCTCCTAGCAGACTCCTCTGTATCTCTTAGCTGACCTACATCCCACTTATGCCTATGTGACTCTTACTGGAGGGCCCCCTGCCGCTGGCACCCCTGGGGAAAAGCCAATGAGGGTACCTGCTAGCTCTCCAGATGGAAGGCACACAGGCAGCATACAACCACAAAAGGAAAAGGAGTGCGAAGATTTTGACTTACACATCCCAGGCACAGAAGGACACAGAGTTAAGGGTGGGTCTCCATCCCAGGTCTTTAAATATAAGACTGAAGAGCTGGGCAGAGAAGAAGCAGTGGGTACGGAATAGGATCTGGGTTACTAAGCGCTGGGGCAAATGCCTGTGGTCTATTTAAACTTTAAATTTTTTTTTTGTTTTTTTTTTTGTTTGTTTGTTTTTTGTTTTTTTTTTTTGTTTTTCGAGCCAGGGTTTCTCTGTGGCTTTGGAGCCTGTCCTGGAACTAGCTCTTGTAGACCAGGCTGGTCTCGAACTCACAGAGATCCACCTGCCTCTGCCTCCCGAGTGCTAGGATTAAAGGCGTGCGCCACCACCGCCCGGCTCTAAACTTTAAATTTTAAAGGAGGCGTTGAGAGAAGTGAGCAAACCAGCTAGCTATTCAGAGAGATGCTCCTGGGTTCTCTCTGGCCATATTCTTGGCCATTTGAGCCCAATCTTCGACTTGGAAGTCATTTTGATTACATTTTATTGCTCTTTTAGGAGGAGAGGCACACACGTGCCAAGGCGCACAAGTGGAGGTTGGATGGCACTTGGAAGGAAATCTATTTCCTCCTTCTACCACGTGAGTCCTGGGGACTCAGGTTTGGCAGCAAGCACATCCTTACCTGCTGAATGACCTCACCAGCCCTATTCTACTGTTTTTTATTTTGAGAAGGTGCTCTCACACAGCCAAGACTGGCCTTGAACTCCTGACTCTCCTCTCTCTGATTCCAGATTGGTGGTGGGATCACAGTGTACACAGTGCTAGGATAGAATCTGGGTCTCTGTGCGTATCTGGTGCCCTCAGAGGCAAGAAGATGGCATCAGATCTCCCAAAGCTGGAGTCATTAACAGTTGTGAGCTACCATATGGGTGCTGGGAACCGAACCCCAGTCCTATGCAAGAGCAAGATGTGCTCCTAACCACTGAGCCATCTCTCCAGCCCCATGCATGTTCTGCTAACAATGCCTTGGCAGCAGCCTGTAACATATCTTGTTGCAGCAACAGATAAATGAACTGGGTGTGAATCTCTAACTCAGACCCTTTGTAACCACTGAACTATTTCTACAGCCCTTTGGTTACATAATTACATAATATATAGGCTACACAAGACTCTGCCTCCCAAAAAAACCCAAAAAAAACCAAAAATGGTGAGAGACAGAAAACTGAGAGTTGAGTACACATCAACTCTGGTGGGCCATTTAAGAGCAACTAAGAAGCTCTCTGTGCAAGGTTCAGCCATGGCCATTCACACCTGTAACCCTAGCACTTGCAAGGTCGGAGAAGGAGGATCCCAATTTTGAGACCAGACTGTGCTACAGAGCAAGATGCTATTCCAAGAAGAAGAAGCTGGGTAGTGGTGGCACACACCTTTAACCCAGTACTTGGGAGACAGAGGCAGGTGGATCTCTGTGAGTTCGAGACCAGTCTGGTCTACAGAACAAGTTCCAGGACAGCCAGAGCTAAAGAAGCCCTGTCTTGTAAAACAAGCCTCAGAGAATTGTGACTTCGAAGTCCCTTTCCTGCCCACATTTGTACAGGGGAAACTTTTGAATATTTAACTTCCATACAGGTAGATGCTATGTAATAACATACCAGCTATACAATTTCTTCCTAGATACAGTGATGAACAGAGAACCGAGCCAGTTAAGGGGGACAATTGCATATTTTTAATGCTCTTTAGGGACAACCTAAAATATATTTGTTTGCTTTCTTTTTTTTTTAAGTTGGAGGAGAAGAATGAAGGGTTTTGGTTTAATGATTTCAGAGTTTCGTTTTTGTAAGGGGAGAGTTCTGGATGGCAGATGGCAGAGGACATGACCATCCACGGTGTCACTAAACTTTATTCTGGGAAGCGGTTGAGAAGGTAAAACTCATGTTAATATGTACATTATCACAAGACATGGAAGGAGGGAGCTACTCTTCCCCTCACAACTACTCAATCAGCTGGGCGGTGATGGCACACGCCTTTAATCCCAGCACTCAGGAGGCAGAGACAGGCGGATCTCTGTGAGTTCGAGACCAGCCTGGTCTACAAGAGCTAGTTCCAGTGCAGGCTCCAAAGCCACAGAGAAACCCTGTCTCAAAAAACCAAAAAAAAAAAAAGAAAGAAAGAAAAAGAAAACAACTACTCAATCATTTCCCACACATCTGTTAAGTCGGGGTTTACTCTTAAAGAGGGCCTGGGGTACAGTTCAGGGCTAGAGCGTGCACATCAGGTCCTCAGCATCATCCTTACAGGAACCAACGAATGAAGCAAAACAATAATAAAGCAAAAACCCTCCAATAGCAAGAGCAGTTCTTCTTTTAATGTTTGTGCGTTAGTGTGTGTGTGTGTGTGTGTGTGTGCACGTGCACGCGCACATGTGTGCGTGTTGTGCAGGTCACATAAAGGGGTGAGTGTGCAAGAATGTACCCATGACTGTGAGGCCAAAAGACAACGTCAGGTGTCATTCCTTAGGTGCTGTCTGTCTCATTAAAATTTCTATCTATTGTCATCCTATGTGGTATGTGTATGTGTGTGAGGTGTGTATATGGTGTGTGTATACATGTGTAGTGTGTATTGTATGTGTAATATGGTATATGTATGATGTCTGTATGGTATAGGTATGGTGTGTGTGATGTATTATGGTATGTGTATGGATGATGTGCATGATGTGTATGATGTGTATGCATGTGTGCGGTGGGTCTATGTGTTTGTATGTGGTATGGGGTCTGTGTGTGTGTGTGTGTGTGTGTGTGTGTGTGTGTGTGTGTGCACGCACTCAAGTACTCCACATTTGTGCCATGGCATGCATGCGTGGCAGTCAGAGAACAGCTTTGTGGAACGAGTTCTCCCCCTCTACCCTTAGTTGGTTTTAGGGATTAAACTCAGGGCAGCAAGTTTTTGAGGCAAGGCAAGCGCTTGTGCTCACTTGACTCATCTTGCCAGTCCTCTCATTCTTAAATATTTATTATTTTTTTAGTTATTTATTTATTGAAAGGGTGTCTCACTGGCCTGGAAGTCATTAAGAAGGCTAAGCTGGCTACCGAGCGCCAGGAATCCACCTGTCTCTTGCCTTCCAAGAGCTGGGGTTACAAGCGTTCACCACCAAACCCAGATTTCTTTCTTCCATAAGTCCCCCCTCCTCTTCTCCTTCTTGTTTTTGAGACAGATTTTCATTATATATACCCGGATGGCTGTCTTAGTTAGGGTTGATTGCTGTGAAGTAACACCATGACCATGGCAACTCTTATAAAGGAGAACATTTAATTGGGGCTGAGTTACAGTTCAGAGGTTTAGTCCATTGCTGTTGTGGTGGGAAGCAAGGCAGCTTGCAGGCAGACATGGTGCTGGAGAAGTAATTGAGAGTGCTACCTCAGGATTAGCAGCAGGGAGAGAGTGACGCTGGGCCACATTTGAGCTTCTGAAACCCCAAAGCCCAGCCCCGGTGACACACTTCCTCCAATAAGGAAACACCTACTCAAACAAAGCCACACCTCCAATAATGACACTCCCTATGAGTCTATGGGGGACATTTTTATTCAAAACACCACAATAGGGATCGCAGCCGCCAAAATGAAATTCAATCCCTTTGAGACTTCTGACCGGAGCAAGAACCGCAAATGGCATTTCAATGCACCTTCTCACATTCGGAGGAAGATCATGTCTTCCCCCCTTTCCAAAGAGCTGAGACAGAAGTACAATGTTCGATCGATGTCCATTCAAAAGGATGACGAAGTTCAGGTTGTCCGGGGACACTACAAAGGCCAGCAGATTGGCAAAGTGGTCCAAGTATACAGGAAGAAATACGTCATCTACATTGAACGGGTGCAGCGAGAAAAGGCTAATGGTACAACTGTTCACGTGGGCATCCACCCCAGCAAGGTGGTTATCACCAGGCTAAAGCTGGACAAAGACCGAAAGAAGATCCTGGAAAGGAAAGCCAAGTCTCGACAAATAGGAAAGGAGAAGGGCAAATAAAAGGAAGAAACAATTGAGAAGATGCAGGAGTAGGGGCGTCTCAGTTTTCATTAAAGACTACTTGAGAAGTCAAAAAAAAAAAACAACTACCACAATAACTTACTGTACAGACCAGGCTAGCCTTGAACTCAGAGAGCCTACTACTCTGCCTCTCAAATGCTGGGATTAACCAAACCCCCCTAAATCCAGGTTTCTTTCTTTCTTTCTTTTCTGTTTTTGGTTTTTTAATACAGGGTTTCTCTGTGTAGTCTTTGCTGTCCTGGAACTCACTCTGTAGACCAGACTGGCCTTGAACTCACAGAGATCCACCTGCTTCTGCCTTGGGAGTACCAAGATAAAAGGTGTGTGCCACCACACCCAAACTTCAAAGCAAATTTTTAAGGACTAAGTTATCCTCCTATTTCTCCTCCCCCACTGTTTTGTGAGACAGGGTCTCTCTATATAGCCCTGACTGTCTTGGAATTTACTATGTAGACCAGCTAGCCTGAATTCACAGAGATCAGCCTGCCTCTGCTGGGATCAAATGTGTGTGCCACCATGCCCGCCAATGTTTGTGTGTGTGTTGTTATTGTTTTCTTAATGATTTATTTTTAGTTTTATGTGCATTTGGTGTTCTACTTGCATGTATGACTGGGCATGAGTGTCGGATCCCCTGGAACTAGAGTTACAGACAGTTGTGAGCTGTCATGTGGGTGAACCCGGGTCCTCTAGAAGAGCAGCTAGTGCTCTTAACCACTGAGTCATCTTTCAAAAACAGAACTATGGCAAGTCCAATTGTAGCCATTCAAATTATGGAAAATACTGCCTACTAGAGCAAAAATCTTTTTTTTGTGTGTTTACCAGTTCTAAAGAGATATTTTCTATTTTTGACTGGTACTAATTTTATTTTTTTATTAATTTATTGTTTATTCAAGACGGGGTTTCTCTGTAGCTTTGGTGACTGTCCTGGAACTCACTCTGTAGACCAGGCTGGCCTCAAACTCACAGAGATTCACCTACCTCTGCCTCCCGAGTGCTGGGATTAAAGGTGTGTGCCACCACCACCCAGCTGGTACTGATTTTGAAGGAAAGATTCTTTTTTTAAAAAATTATGTATATTCACATAATGTAACTGCATACATGTGAGTGCAGATATGCTCATAACCCAGAAAAGGGCACTGGAGCTTCTGGAGCTAGAATTACAGGTGGTTGTAATCCACCTGACCTGGGTGTCGGGAATCGGACTCAAGTCCCCTGTAAGAGCAGTATGTACTCTCAATTGCTGAGCCATTGCTCCAGCCCAAAAGGAAAGATTCTTATGGAATAGCAGGAAGGGAGCCATTTGTAACCCCTTGTAAAAAGACATTGGGACAAATGAAGATTAACTGTGACCTATACAGGGTGATAGATGACCAACATACCAAAGTACATGAACTGAAACTAGCTGTTCCAGAGGGATGGAGCTTGGCCTGAAGCAACGGGACAAGTCGTGGGACACCAGTTTCCATGCGTTCTCCTTGGTCACTCATTAATATTCAAGTACCCAGCCAAGTCAGTCACCCAGGAGATGGCTGGCTCTTGCCAAGTCACAAACCCTGGGTCATGCAGCAAGCTCTGAATAAAAGGTTGCTGAGGACAGGAATGTGATGCCTCTGGTGAGAGAAAGGACTAGACTGGCTTTTTATCCTTGTCCTGATTTCCACTCCGAATGTGGGCAAGACCGCAGGACTGGAAAAACCTGTCCTGAGGGGATCCAGGAAAAACCTCACCTAGGAAACATTTGGAAGCAATCATTTGAGTCAAGACTAAGCTGAAGTCTATATCCTTCTTCCTGGGGCCTTCTCAATCAATCTCCCGGCAGGGTGGGCTGCTTCCACTGTTGCAAAAAAGATTCTTCTAACTTAACTCCTCTGAGCCCAAGTCTTGTCTTGGTATAGTGGGATCATTGTAAAGTGTCATCCCAAGGCTGCCTTAGAAAGTTGACAAGACAGCCGACCGGTGGTGGTGCACACCTTTAAATCCCAGCACTCAGAAGGCAGAGGCAGGCAGATCTCTGTGAGTTTGAGGCCAGCCTGGGCTACAAGAGCTAGTTCCAGGACAGGCTCCAAAACTACAGAGAAACCCTGTCCCAAAATGCCCCCCCCCAAAAAAAGAAAGAAAAAAGAAAAGAAAAGAAAAGAAAGAAAGACGACAAGACAAACCCTGGCCTGGAACACGATGCCTTCGTCATCATCCCCTTCATTAGCCAAGATTACCGCCAGCGGTCCTCCTCTGGCCAGCCCTTGGCCAAGCCCTTTCTCTCCCTGTCATTATGATTCATTTGGAGTTGTTTTTCTTGGCTCCCATTTTTGTCCCATCCACAGATTTCTTCTTTAATAGCAACAGCCTAACAAGGTCATTTTCACAACCCTCTATCTTATTAGAGATCAGCAAACTGGATGCTGCACCATCTAGAGGTAATTACGGCCTTATTTACCAAATAGCTGACCTTGAAAAGCTGTATTTGAGACCAACCTTCTTGGGTTGCCCGTTGGTAGTGTTCTCGGGTTGGTATTTTTAGTGTCCCATTGTGGGAGTCATGGGCAAACTAGGGATAAGCTGGCCACCCAGATGTATAAGAACATAATGGAGGCACCAGAACCTGGATTAAAATTCTGCATCTGCTATTTCCTAGCTATCTAACCTTAGAGAAGCCACTTAACTTCTCCAAGCCTCCGTTTTCTCATCTGTTAAATGGACACAGGGCTGGCAGAACGGCTCAGCAGAAAAAGGTGCTTGTCAAGCAAACCAGGCAACCAGTTTCAGTCCCAGAATCCACAGCAAGGTGAATGTTGTTCTCAGACCTCCGCATGTGTGCCAAGGCACACGCACCCACCCACACACATACTAATAATGAAAACTTTCGTTTTTGTTTTTGTTTTGGTGTTGGTTTTGCTGTTAGTTCAAGGATAACCAGGACTACATAGTAAATTTGGAGCAAGCTTGGGCTACATGTCTCAAAAAAGAAGAAAAGTGAACAAGATGGTATTTTGTTTCCTCAAACTACAAGGCTCAGGAATATTCTTTTGCTGTGGTGCGGCAGCTTTAGTGCACAATCCTTATCCACTTTGCATGTGTCAGGCTTGTCAGTGTTGACGAGTGTAACTACTCCAGCGGGCAGCTTGATTCGGAATCAAGAAACATTGAAGTTCAAAGTCATCCTTGGTGACATCCAGAGTTTGAGGCCAACCTGAACTACATGAAATCTGTCAGAAAGAAAGAGAGGCTGTGCTGCCTCTCACCATCCTTTACCATACTGTGCCTGGATTATGGACCAGGGCAATGTAGTTAGTGGATGGCCAAATACAAAGTCAAAGACACACAACTCAAGGACAGGGGTCAGAAAGATGGCTCAGTGACTTGCTGCTCTTGCAGAGGGCACGGTTTCAGTTCCCAGCATCCACATGGCAGCTCCTAACCATCTGCAACCTCAGCTTCAGGAGATCCAATGCTCTCTTCTGACCTTGCATGTATACAGCTACACAGGCTGGCAGAACACCCTTATACATAAAATAATAAAATAAGTTAAAAACAAATAAACAAACAATACTAATAATACTAAAATTATGTATTAACTACTTTGCTGTGCATGTATGTACTTGCACAAGCTTACGAGTATCACGTGAGTGCAAGCACACGTGGAGGCCAGAAGGAGGTGACGGACACCCTGAGCTAGAGTTACAAATGGTTGTGAGCTACCATGGGAGTTCTGGGAACCAAATCTGAGTCATCTACAAGAACAATGTTCTTAACCGCTGAACCAGCTCTCCAACCCCCAAATGCATATTTTTATAAATTTTATTACAAAAATATTTGCACATAATTTTTAAAAAATCACATACCAAACTTATCCAGACTCAAAGGCTAAACAACCTCATGAACTTCTATACATTTCAAATGGGCATGTGGCATAGCTGTGGACCTTCACATTGAATTTTACATTTTCAGTATCTAATATATTCTGTTGTTGTATATTTTGGTTTTTTTTTTTTTTGAGACAGGGTTCTCTGTGTAACAGTCCTGGCTGTCCTGGAACTCACCCTGTATACCAGGCTGGCTTTGAACTCACAGAGATCTACCTGTCTCTGCCTCCTGAGTGCTAGGGTTAAAAGTGTGAGCCACTACCACCCGGTAGTATCTAATATATTTTATGTACTTATTGGTTACTGTCTTAGGGTTTCTGTTGCTGTGACAAAACACCATGATCAAAAAGTGAGCTGGGAAGGAAAGGGTTTATTTGGCTTACACCTCCATTGTAGTAAGAGGCGCAGAGGGCTGTGCCTCGCTGTGCCTAGCTTATACCCGAAATAATTACACACAAACTGTATTCATTTAAATACTGCCTGGCCCATAAGCTCTAGCCTCTTCTTGGCTAACTCTCACATATTATTTTAACCCGTATCTAGTAATCTGTGTATCACCATGGGGTGGTGGCTTACCGGGAAAGATCCTATCCTATGTCCATTTTGGGTAGGAGCAGCATGGCATCTGCCACACTTCCCTTCTTTTCAGAATTCTATTCTGTCTACTCCGCCCACCTAAGGTCTTGCCCTATCAAAAGGCCAAGGCAGTCTCTTTATTCAACCAATTAAAGCAACAGAAATACAGAAGGACCCTCCTACACCACGCCACATTGCTGAAGGAAGTCAGGACAGGAACTAAAACAGGGCAGGGCTGTGGAGGCAGGAGCTGATGTAAAGACCACGGCGGGGCGCTACTTACTGGTTTGCTTCCCCATTGCTTGCTTAGCCTGCTTTCTTATAGAGCCCAGGACCACCAGCCCAGGGATGGCACCACCTACCATGGGCTGGGCCCTCCCCCTCTGATCACTATTTGAGAAAATGCCTTCCAGCTGGATCTCATGGAGGCATTTCCTCAATTGAGGCTCCTTCCCCTCTGATGACTCTAGCATGTGTCAAATTGACCCACAGAGTCAGCCAGTACAATCACTGAAACTGAAATATCCATGACAGAATCGGAACCAGAAAAATTGTTATGTTCATAGTCTCTTTTATAACTCATATCCACTCTCTGCACTCAGCCCTTCTTTATTCCCTTATATTCATCCTTCCTTTGTTCTCTTTTCTTTATGTTGTACTGGACCCACATGCACATTTATTTGCACACACACATGCACACCTATAATTGGCTCGATTCTTCTGCAAGAGCAGTTAGGGCTCTTAAACAGCTGGCCCAGCCCTCCAGGTCCCAAACACGTATGTTCTCCTACTTCATTCTCCCAAGTGGGGGACTGCATTTCTGCGCCACCATACCAAACCCACAATCAGTGTCGGATCCAAAGACCCCAGAGAAAGGAGAGCCCAGATGAGGGACCCCTAGGGCTCTGCTGTCAGACTAGAAGTCAGACACTGTCTTCATCCTTCCAATGTTCTTCAGCCCAGTGAGCTACCTCTGCTTTAGGATGAGGGAGGGGCGCCCACGCTAGTGCTGTGGACGCTAACAGTTTTACAGTCCTATTTATAGTTTCCTGCTACGCTGGGGATGAAACCCGGGTCCCGCGAACGCTGGCCAAGTGCTTTGCCACCTCACTCCCAACGCGTAATATTTCATTCCCCACATCAAGCACCAGCCACTTCTCACCTCCAGGCTTTGTCAGAGCTCAGAATTGATTTCTGTCCCCAGGTGTGGAACAACTTGCGCTCCATTGAGGCTTGATCTGCCCTGGCTGGGCCCGTTTATTTTCCCCACCTTTGGACTTCCTCCCAGCCCAGAGTAAACCTGCTTTCTTGCCTGTGTCTTCCCCACCTGGGGATGTGAAGGTGTGGGTCTAACACTGGCAAAGATGGAGGCACTGGCAGCCTCGGGTGCTGGAAAAACACTACTGGCATATTTACCCTGGAAATGGGAGCTAATTCTTCCCTCCCTTTTCTTTTTTGCTTTTGTCTTTTGTTTGTGCGGTTTGGGGGTTGTTGAGACAAAGTCTTGGTAGTGAGGTCATTCAGATTGGCTTGGAACGAGAGATCTCTCCGCCTCCACCTCCAAGTGCTGAGGTCGACAGAGTGGCTACTACACCTGCCCTGCTGGACTGCTGGAATTATATTCCCACCCACCCCCACCCCCGGGGGGTGTTAGATACATGTTCCCGTGTTTGTGTGCACGTGTGTGCTCAGAGGCCAGGTGTCAATGTCCAGGGTCCTCCTCCATAGCTCCCCACCTCATTTTGAGATAAGATCTCTTACTCAACCTTGGCCTTCATCCAGTTCAGCTAGGCTGGCTTGGAACTGAGTTCCAAGGATCAGTTGCCCCTGCTCCCCACACCAACCCTCACACACTGGGATATTACAGACTCCTGCTAGCTGCTTGGCTTTTATGGGGGAGTTAGGGATTTGAACTCAGGTTTCCATGCTTGTGTGGCAGGCACTTTACCAGCTCCTGGAGGTTTTCTTGTTTTCTTGTTTGTTTGTAATGTATTTGTTGGGAGGACGGTATAAGGAGTACCACATATAACAGTCAAAGGACAACCTTTTTAAATTTTTTTCTTAATTTTTTATTTTTAAAATTTATTTATTTTTAAATTTTTCTTAATTTTTTAAAATTTTATTTCCCATGGGTGTTAGGTTCCCTGGAACCAGAGTCACAGACAGTTGTGAGCTGTTTTGTGGGTGCTGGGAATTGAACCTAGGTCCTCTAGGAAGAGCAGTCAGTGCTCTTAATCACTGAGCCACCTCTCCAACACATCAAAGGACAACTTGCTGGGGTCTGTTCTCTGTCTCCACTATGTGAGTTTCTGGGATAGGAATCTGAGGTGAACTCTGACCTCTGGTAATCAGGCTTGGTGGCAATAATCTTTACCCAATGAACCTCTCTCTCACAGGCCCTTGAATTTAGTCTTCATTTGGAGCTCACTACAGGACAGAGCTAAGTGCTCCTCACAGTAGGTAAGGGGCCATCTAGACTAGAACACTGCCCCCCCAAACTCCGCCCCAACCAAATCGTTCTGAGTACCTTTCTGCTCACTTTGGAGGATTAAAAGGGTTCCCTGCCATACAGTCATAAGTGGGCAGGGCAGATCGCTCAGCTTGTGCTTTGAGAAAGCCTCCTTCCCTGGCCCCAGGGCCCAGCACTTTCTCCCTTCCCCGTCACTTTTGGGAAGATACGCCCTCTCAGGAGTGCTGAGAAAGTGGCCTGGTTTTTTCAGCTGGAAGAACACCCCATTCTCCAGGGACTGCCAGGTCCCCAGGTAAGAGCTTAGGAGAAACTCTGGCTTTAATTAGGTTGGAACACTGCCTTCTTGGCAAGTTTCTAGATGATAATGGGGTTGAGCTGTCTGGCCTCTGCGGGCACCCATACACAGAATGCACATATATCCATGCCATCACACATACACATGCCATCACATACACACATGCAGTCGTCACATACATGCACTCAGTCACATACACACATGCATCACATTCGTAATAAATAAATCTTTTTTAAAAATAAAGAAATCACTTAAGCCAGGTGGTGGTGGCACACGCCTTTAATCCCAGCACTCGGGAGGCAGAGGCAGGCAGATCTTTGTGAGTTCGAGACCAGCCTGGTCTACAAGAGCTAGTTCCAGTGCAGGCTCCAAAGCCACAGAGAAACCCTGTCTCGAAAAACCAAAAAAAAAAGAAAAGAAAAGAAAAGAAATCACTTAAGACCTGCTGTCCACACCCCCAGCCAAAATGTTTTACACTTATAAAGCATTTCACCATTCATGCACCCGCACTGGGCATGGTGGCACATGACTGGAATCCCAGCACTCTGAGGCTGAAGCAGTAGGACTAGTATCAGTTCAAACCTAGCCTCTTCCACATAGTGAGTTCGAGGCCAGCACGGGCTATGAAGAGAAATCCTCTCAAAAACCAAAACAAGAAAGATGAAGTTTGGGAGATGATTAAATGCTTGTGACACAAGAATGAGCACCAAGTTCCTTTCCCAGCACCTACAAGCCATGCTCAGTGGCACACACCTGTGATCCCAGGTGCTTGGAAAATGGAAACAAGCAGACCCCTGGAGCGCAGAAGCCAGCCAGTCTAGTCTAGTGAGCTCCAGGTTTAGTGAGATACCCTGTCTCGCAAAATAAGGGAGAAGACACCCAATGTAAGCTTTGGCCTCCACATGCATGTATGTACACACACTCATATAGATGTAAACATACACACCATAAAGGATAAACAACACACAAAAAGTGGGTAGTGGCTCACATCTGTAACTCAGCACTCAGCAGGCCAAAACAGAAGGATCTCTGTGAGTTAGAGGCAACCATGGACTATATGGTTGCCAGCTTGGACCATAGAGTGAGATCCTGGATTTGAAAAAGCAAGACAAGGGCCAAGCGGTGGTGGCGCGCCCCTTTAATTCCAGCACTCGGGAGGCAGAGGCAGATGGGTCTCTGTGAGTTTGAGGCTAGCCTTGTCTACAAAGTGAGTTCCAGGACAGCCAGAGCTGTTACACAAAGAAACCCTGTCTCGAAAAATCACAACAAACAAATGAGAAACACAAACAACAACAGCAAAAGTCCACTAAAGTTCATATACTGTTTTTCCACTAAATCACTTGAGTTCTGTGACAAACTCGTGATGTGATAATTGGAAGTTGTCAGCTTCATTTTACTGCAGGGGAAGCAATGATCAGAAAGGCTAAGTGACCTGTCTAAGGCCATCCTGCTGGTACAGAACTGATGAGGTAAGACCCGGATCCAGGGGCTCTGATTCCGAGTTCAAGGCTACCTTGGGTCCTTCTCTGCCCTGACCTGCGCTTAGGTTTGCTGGGGCAAAGGGAGAAACTGGCTTTCCCATTGGAGTCACTGGACTACATGCCCAGGGACAGCCTCTTCACAGTGATTAAATTGTCCTGAGCTAGTGACAGATTGGAAGTCCAGGAAGCAGGCAGACAATGGATGCATTGAAAAATGCCTCTGGGACAGCCCAGCTGATGTGAGCCATCCATCAGCAAGAGCTGGCAGGACCCGCTGGACCCCTCCAGTGCCTCTGGAGAGAGGGCATTTGGGGGCTGATGAGCCAGATGTGATCTTCAGACATTTGCATCTGAAATTCCTCATTTCCTGGCATGGATTGATGGCAGAGGCATGCAGGGCTGGCATAATGGGCTTATCACTTTCATCGCCTTTAATCCTCACTTAAGACAGCCTGGTCGTGCTGGTGGTTCCCCAAAGCTTAAAGGACTTTAAGTGACTGGAAGAATACAATGAGACAATTGACCATGTTAGCCTGTGGAAGGAGGTTTACAAGAATGCACTAGGATGTTTAAATGTAGCTTTTTTTCCCCTTCTTAAGATTACACTTATTATTACCATTGTTATTATTAATTATTATCATTATTATTTTGAGACAGGTCTCTCTATGTAGCTCTGGCTATCCTGGAACTCTCTCTATAGACTAGGCTAGGTGAACTCACAGGAATTACCCCATCTCTGCCTCTGAAGTACTGGAATTAAATGTGTACACCATCACACTTAGCTACCTTCTTTTTATATATATATATATTTTTATTATGTATACAACATTCTGTCTCTAAGTACACCTGCAGGCCAGAAGAGGGCACCAGACCTCATTACAGATGGTTGTGAGCCACCATGTGGTTGCTGGGAATTGAACTCAGGACCTTTGGAAGAGCAGGCAATGCTCTTAACCACTGAGCCATCTCCCCAGCCCACTTAGCTACCTTGACTTAGCTACCTTCTTAGGTCAAGGTAAGGTCCCATTAAGTTGCCCAGGCTGGTCCAAACTTACTCTGTAACCCAGGCAGGCCTTAAACTTACCATCCTCCTGTCTCAGTCTCCTGAGCATCTGGGACTTACAGTCTGTACTGATTTATTATATATATCTAGCCACCGCTCTCTTTCTTCTTCCCTCTCTCCCTGCCTTTGTTTCTTTTGGTTTTTATTTTGAGGCAGGGTCTTACTCTGTAACAACCCTCCTGGCTCAGCTTCCCACATGCTGGAATTACAGATATGTAATTCCATCTCCAACTAAGCAAATCCTTTATTTCTGTGTAAATTTTAAGATACCTTTGATTGATGAGGCTGTAAGATTCCTGAACACAATTGCCAAGACCTTCTAGAAGGTCTTCAACAATCATGACTTCCTGATAGCCTTGGAATAGGGAAAAAGGACACGATGACCTCAGAGGTCCCTAAACTCTACCTACCGCTTTGGAGGTGGGAAGCATAGCAGAGACTCGGTACAGAATTTTAAAGCCAGCCCTGCAGCTGCTGGCGGGCCTCCTCACACAAGGACACCTGGGAACCTAATGCCTCCCAGAGTCATTTCCACCCTCGGCACCACACCAATCATGAGCCAAACAGAGAAACAAGAGCAATAAAATAAACATAAATCAAAGCCAACCACGTTAATCAAATGGACCCACAGGGTCAAGGTGGCAGGCAGAACATTAGAATTCAGACAGCTTTAGGATCTGTCTGGACAAATTACACAAATTGCTGTCAGAGGTACCCCAAAGTTCACATACGATATGCCTTGGGGCTCATTTGCCTCCCATTCCCCTGGCAGTAAATTATTAACTGAACAAGATCCGGCTGGTACAGCTGCAATTCCAGCGCAGGCCTGATATCTGCACAGAAACTCACTCAGTAATCTGGAGTGGAAATGACCCCCTCACCCTCACCCCACCCTGACCCCACCCCTGTCCAAAGTCCCACTGAGCCTGGCACCAGGTTGCAGAGGGAGAGCTCCAAAGTAGTGTCCTGATGAGCAGACAGACAAAGGTGGCCCTGCGGCTTGGAATAACACTGACCCAAAACAGGGATCTTGTAAAAACCAAGGATGCCAGGGGCCACTAGAGATGAAATGAAAGAGAAAGAGGAGATGAGGGAAAGAGAGAAGCTGCAGGAGACACCCAGGAGAAGAAGGAGGGGGTGGAACAAGGGAAGAGGATAAACACTACCCTTTGCGGGCAGGATGTAGGACTGGGCGAATGCAGGTTTCTAAAGAGCAGCTGCTGCCATTTCAGTATGCTCATCTCGGTTCCTGGACGACCTTCCAGCCCTGGGTGCTCAGCTCAGAACCACCAGAAGCCAATCCCAGTGCTCGGGAGGCAGAAGCAGACAGATCTCTGTGAATTCCAGGAATAGTCCTATCTACATAGAGTCCAAGACTAGCCAGAGGTCCACAGAGAGACCCTGTCTCAAAACACCAAAAAATTTAGCCGGTAGGTGGTGGCGCATGCCTTTAATTCCAGCACTTAGGAAGCAGAGGCAGGCAGATCTTTGTGAGTTTGAGGCTAGTGTGGTCTACAAGAGCTAGTTCCAAGACAGGCTCCAAAGCTACAGAGAAACCCTGTCTCAAAAAACAACAAAACAATTTAATAAAGAACAATAACAACAATAATATAATGGAATAACGCACGCATGGGGATCTGGGGTGTAACTCAGTGGTGGAGTAATCACCTAGCATTTGCAAGACCCTGACTTCCCAGGACCAAGTTTAAAATCAGAACAGAGTGTCCGTGGATTTCCTTAAGTGGATAAAAGAGAGGCAGAGATCAGAGATGTGGAATCCCTAGGGCAAGTTGCTTAACCAGACTAGCCAAATCCGTGAGCTCTGGATTCCCCAAGAGGCTCTGGTCCTCAAGATCACATGGCAAGCCCATTACCCACTCCCCATCTCCCCGGTCCCACTCTTTTGTTGTGGTTCTATTTAAAGATTGGTTTTGTTCTTTTCATTAAAAATGTTTTTTGGAAGAGCCGGGCGGTGGTGGCGCACGCCTTTAATCCCAGCACTCAGGAGGCAGAGGCAGGCGGATCTTTGTGAGTTCGAGACCAGCCTGGTCTACAAGAGCTAGTTCCAGCACAGGCTCCAAAGCCGCAGAGAAACCCTGTCTCGAAAAACCAAAAAAAAAAAAAAAAAGTTTTTTGGAGTTACAGAGTTGTGCTGGGAATCCAGCCCAGGTTCTCTGCAAGAACAGCAATCACTCTTAACCTCAAGCATCTCTCCAGACCCTTATTTTTATTTTATTTATTGATTTACTCATGTATATACTGTTTCTTGTGACAGGCTCTCCCATGTAGCACTGGCCTGGAATCCAGAGATCCACCTCTGCTCCCCAAGTTCTGGGATTAAGGATGTGCACCACCAAGCCCAGCTTAATATTTTATTTTATTTTATTTTTATTTTTATTTTTTTTAAGATTTATTTATTATGTATTCAGTGATCTACCTGCATGTATCCCTGCCAGAAGAGGGCACCAAATCTCATTACAGATGGCTGTGAACCACCATGTGGATGCTGGGAATTAAACTCAGGACCTTTGGAAGAGCAGGCAAAGCTCTTAACCACTGAGCCATCTCTCCAGCCCTTATTTTTGGTTTTTCGAGACAGGGTTTCTCTGTGGCTTTGGAACCTGTCCTGTAACTAGCTCTTGTAGACCAGGCTGGTCTCGAACTCACAGAGATCCGCCTGTCTCTGCCTCCTGAGTGCTGGGATTAAAGGCGTGTGCCACCACGGCCCGGCTAATTTTTTATTTTTTAAAATATCTTCTGCCTCCCTCATAATAGAATTATATCAGGGCTGCAGATCACTGGGCTTTCAGGTGGGTTCTGAGGATCCTAAATCTGCTGTTGACTATACCTGTTGAATGTCTCCCCATCCTCAAGTCTTTTAATCAACGAATATCTATACTTCTAAATATTCAGTAGAATAAAAACGTGTGCTCAAACAAGAATGTGTACCCAAATGTTCAGCAGCATTTGTTATTCACAATAGTCAAAAGGTGGAAACAGCCCAACTGTTCATCAGCTCAGTGAATCAACAACGTTGGTATACAATGCTATCATTCAGCAATGACCAAAAGTACAGAGAAACAATACATGCTGTAACACAATGCTTTTTTTTTTTTTTTTTTGAGATAAGGTTTCTATTTTGTCCTGGCTGTCCTGGAGTTTACTATGTAGACCATGCTGGCCTGGAACTCACAGAGATCCTCCTGCCTGTGCCTCCTGAGTGCTGAGATTAAAGACATGAGCAACCAGACCCAGCTCACAATGCTAAGTGCATTAAGCCTGACACGAAGGGCTATGTGCTGTTGGATTCTAGTCTTATGAAATGCCCCCAAACAAGCAAATATCACCATCATCCCAGCACGAAGGAGGTAGAAGCAGGTGGATCTCTGTAAACCCAAGATCAGCAAGGGCTGTAGAGAGGGCTGTCTCAGGGGAAAATAAACAAATAAATAAAAGGTCCCCAGCCTTTCAGAAGACGGAAGCAGGAGGATCAGTAATTCAAGGCCATTCTCTGTTGCGTAGCAGTTTGAGACCAGCCTGACTAATTGAGACCAAGTCTCAAGCAACCAATTCATAGAGACAGAGAGAAAGGAGACAACTACTGGATGAGCATAAGGACTCTTTTTGCCCCCAGATGCTTTTAAGCTCAGAACCCTCCTGGCTCAGCCTCCAGATGTCTGGAATTACAGATATGCATCTCCGGAAACTGTACACTCTAAGACAGTAAATTTCGGGGGCTAGAAAGATAGCTCAGTGGGAAAAGGCACTTGCTGTCAAGTTTGACATCAGTATGATACCCACGGTCCACATGGCGGAAGGAGAACTGGCTGCTGCAAGCTGTCCTTTGACCTCTGTATGCATGCTGTGGCACTCATGCACATGCCTTTACACACGCGCACACACACACACACACAAAATAATTCATAAAACTACATAAACAGAAATTATTGTCTGATAATACAAAAGCAAGACAATGAGAAGGGGTGGGGATGGAGTTCAACTGGTAGAGTAATTGCCTAGCATGCATAAGGCCCTAGGTTCATTTCCAAAACACAATATATGGGTGGCATGTGGCTGTAATCTCAGCAGCAGGAGTCAGAAGCAGGAGGCCAGCCTGGACTACAGAGTAGGCTGAGTCTCAGAAACAAAGCAAAACAAAAATCAAATATTGTGTCTAGAGGGTGGGAACACATTCTCGCCTGTCATGTGTCACCGAAGCTGCCTCAGACACCAAATGCTTAGTGGAACCCCCGGGGTCTTTAAAAGCCTTTGAAGCCTGGCGACCATCCTCAGACACGCTGTTGTAAACAGTCTGAGGCGCAGTGCAGGTGCTGCACGGTCCCAGCTCGTTTCAGTGTGCAGCAAAATTTGAGAGCCAGTGCGGCAGAGCAAATGGCTGATGAGCAACTGTTTCTGGAAGCCAAAAGCCAGACCCAGCCAGCTTTGCTCTGACCTCAGAGCACAGGCCAGATAAGTCCTTGGCAAAGCAAACAGCTATAGTCATTCCCACTGTTCACCGAGCCAGACAAACAAATCAGAATATTCCCTCCCACTCCTTCAGGGCCACCGCTCTCTCAGTAAACATGTGGCTGATGAGCCATCAGTAGTTCTGATGGAGGATGGTCTGCAATGTGTGGCCTCCTCCTTTTGCCTCACACTCTCTTGCTGCCTCCATTTGTTGCTAGGGGACTAATGAGGAGGAAGGATGCCACTTAGTAACACATGCCTGCCAGGAGGATGAGGCTTCTGGGTCCCCCTTCCCGGGACATTTGTACTTTCAAAGACCCAACTGCTACACCGAGATTAGAGTCACCAACTATGGAATTTCAGGGGCAGAGCCCTGTGCAACGGCTCACTCCTATAATCCCAACGTCCAGAAGGTCAAGGGAGGGGACTGCTTCAAATTGTAGGCTCGCCTCAGCTACATAGTGAGTTCTAGGCCAGCTAAGGATACATAGCATGACCTTGTCTCAAAAAACTGGTAAGATGATTCAGTGGGCAAAGGAACTTGCTGCCAAGCCTGAGGACCTGAGTTCGATCCTGAGGACCCATGTGGTGGGAGAAAGCTTCCGCAAGCTGTTCTCAGACTACAAGCACCAATACTTACCCACGGAATGAGTAAGTAAATGTAATTTTGAGTATATATGTGTGAGAGAGAAGAGACAGGGTCTCACTGTGTAGCCCTGGCTGTCCTGGAAGTCACTCTGGAGGCCAGGCTGACCTAGAACTCAGAGATCCACCTGCCTCTGCCTCCCAAGTGCTGAGATTAAAGGTTTGTTCCACCAAGCCCAGCTCAGAATCCCCATTCTTAGCCACCACAAGAATAAAACCCAGGAGAGTTGTGCTATGGACAGCCTGCACACCCATACCTACACATGATCCAGACAAGGAACGAGGTGGTTGTTTCCACATGGGGCATCATGGACATTTGGAGTGAGATAATTTGTTGTTCAGGTCAATTCCTCCCTCCAATTGCTAAATCCCCGCAGGAGCAACCAAGGGGCAGGATTCCAAAATAAACCTCATCTGAAAACCACTGGGATAAATCGTCTTTTCCCCTCAGTCTTTTTCTGTTGTGCGTTGATCGGGAAAAGCATGAATATTTCTACTCTTCCAGTCTGTGAGCCTTTTCAGGACAGAACTAGCTTGTGTCTCTTCCTTTGTCCACAGTACCTGCCCCATACACCCTTGCACAACTTTATTCCATTGGTGCTGAGCGTGCCTGAGAGCACCCAGAAGTCTCATACTGGCACTTCCTAACCCAGGGCTCAGCTGGGCACTGACCAAAGGGGGTGCCCACCCCGTCTTTTGTTTTTCTGTTCTAGGTTTATATGTGAGAAAGAGTGTGTTCATGCATGTGTGTTTCTGTTTGCTTATCGTACCTGGACCAAACCAAGAGTCTTGTGCACGCTCAGCAAGTGTTCCACCCCTGAGCTGCACCCCTGGCCTCTCCAGTCTTAATGAACTGGCATAATATGGATAAGAAGCAGAATATGGTAGGGTTACCTCCAGCGACCCTCACAAGTGCATGACAGTTTTCTGTTTCTCATTTAGTCTCCCTAAAAAGCCAACAGGGGAGGAAGAAAGAGCAGGAATTAGTAATGCTTTCTACCAGGAGGAAGAAAAATGTGACACTAACAATGTTGCAAGGGGACACAAAATAACTCATTAGGTAAGAATGCTCCCAGGGCGGTGGTGGCGCATGCCTTTAATCCCAGCACTCGGGAGGCAGAGGCAGGCGGATCTTTGTGAGTTCGAGACCAGCCTGGTCTACAAGAGCTAGTTCCAGCTCAGGCTCCAAAGCCACAGAGAAAGAATGCTCACCACCAAGCCTTGATGGCCCGGCTTCTTCCATCCCCAGAACCCACAGGCTAGGAGAGGGCCAACTCCTGCAAACTGACTTTGGCACGCTCACATACACACGTAAGCACAAGCATAAGTAAGTAAGTAAATAAATGTAGAGCTATTCTTTTTGTCCTTCTCCCCCCACCTTCCCCTGCCATCTCAGACAGGGTTTCTCTGTATAACAACTCTGGCTGTCCTGGAACTCACTCTGTAGACCAGGTTGACCTCAAACTCACAGGGATCCAACTGCCTCTGTCTCCCAAATACTGGGATTAAAGGCTTGAACCACCACAGTCAGTAGCCTTCTTTAAAAAAAATATTTTTTTAATTTTTATTTAAAATTTTTATGTGTGTGAGCAATGATCCACATACATGTACACCATATGTCACATTCCCTGGAAATTGGAGTTACAGGCAGTTGTGAGCTGCCATGTGGGTGCTGGGAAACCAACCCAGGATCTCTGGGAAAGTATCAAGTACTCTTTCTTAACTGATCAGTCATCTCTCCAGCTCCTTACTTTTTATTTGTTTGTTTATTTATGTATTTATTTTGGTTTTTCAAGCATGGTTTCTCTGCATAACAGCCCTAGCTGTCCTGGAACTAGCTTTTGTAGACCAGGCTGACCTTGAACTCACAGAGATCTGTCTCCCTCTGCCTCGTGAGTGCTGGGATTAAAGGCGTGAACCACCACCACCTGTCCTTACTTTTTATTTTTAATTATTTGAAATATAAGTGTGTCTGTTTCTGCATATGTGCACATGAGTGCAGATACCCACACAGGCCAGAAGAGGGCACTGGAGTTAGAGTTACAAGCCTCTGTGAGCTGCCTGAGATGGCTTCTGAGAACCAAGCTTGTCCTCTCTAAAAGCAGTACATGTTCTTAACCACTGAACCATCTCTCCAGTCCCATTTTTTTTTGTTCTTACTTTTGTTATTTGTTTTTTAAGATACATGAGACTGCCAGGTAGTGGTGGCATATGCCTTTAATCCCAACACTCAGGAGGCAGAGGCAAGCAAATCTCTGCGAGTTTGAGGCCTGTGAGTTCAAGGCCAGCCTGGTCTACAAAGTGAGTTCCAGGACAGCTAGCCAGGGCTGTTACACAGAGAAACCCTGTCTCCAAAAATAAAATTTACAAAAGATACATGAGCCGGGCGGTGGTGGGGTGGTGGCGCACGCCTTTAATTCCAGCACTAGGGAGGCAGAGGCAGAGGCAAGCAGATCTCTGTGAGTTCAAGGCCAGCTGGTCTAAAAGAACTAGTTCCAGGACAGGCTCCAAAGTCCAAAGCTACAGAGAAACCCTGTCGCCGGGCGGTGGTGGCGCACGCCTTTAATCCCAGCACTCGGGAGGCAGAGGCAGGCGGATCTCTGTGAGTTCGAGACCAGCCTGGTCTACAAGAGCTAGTCCAGGACAGGCTCCAAAGCTACAGAGAAACCCTGTCTCGAAAAAAAAAAAAAAAAAAAAAAAGAAACCCTGTCTCAAAAAAAAAAAAAGTAAATAAAAAGATACATGAGACTTATAACCCAGGCTAGCCTTGACCTTGATTACATAGCCCAGAATGACCCTGAACTACTATCCTTCTGCCTTCCTCTCCCTAGTAACAGAATTGTAGCCTCACACCACCAAGGCTAGGTCACATGATAGTGAGGCTTGAACCCAGGGCCTCATGTATGCTAGACAAGCACTTACCATCCAATCCACATTCCCAGCCCACAAAGGACCATTTAATAGTCTGTACAATGCACTATCACAGAGATGTGTTTTAGTCATCTTAGATGCTTAGCTAACTTCCAAGCTTGCTGAGTTTGAGTGTCTGATTTTAAAAATAATGCCACACTGTATCCTGCTTTGATTTTAATTGTTCAGATAATTCTCTGAAACAGGACTATTGAGTCAATGGGTGTCACCTCTATCTGGCTCTTGGCGTGAAGTTCATGACACTTTCCAAGAAGTATTGAATAATTTGCAAGGTTTCTCAGCAGTTTAGGAAAGCACCTATGTCACCAACGTTTTCACTTTTCAGCTGGGTGTGGTGATACATCCCTGGAATTATACTGCTACGGAGACTGGAGCAAGCTCACCAGCACTTACTGGAGGCAGACCCAGACATTATAGTAAGACCCTATCTTAAAAGTGTTTCAGATCCAGGCCAGAGGGGTGGCTCCGTGATTAAGAGCACTGGCTGCTCTTTCTGAGGACCTGGTTTCAATTCCCAGAACCCTCATGGCAGCTCACACCTGTCTGTAACTCCAGTTCCAGGGTTTCTGACACCTCACACAGATATACATGCAAGCAAAACACCAATGATCAGAAAAATTAATTTAAAAAAAAGTATTTCAGGCCTGGCAAAATGCCTCATTAGGTAGAGATGCTTATAGCCAAGCCTGATGACCTGAGTCTGATCCCTATATCTACATGGTAAAAGACACACACACACACACACACACACACACACATACACACTCATACATACATAAATGTAATTTTTAAGTTTTTAATCCCAGCACTCTGGGTGCGCATAATCCTAGCATTCCAGAGCCAGAGGCAAATGGGACTCAAACTCAAGGCCAGCTAGGTTGCTACACAACCTGTCACTGAACAAAATAACAACAAATGCAGAGTTTTGGCCTCCCAAGGATCGAAGTGTTGTTCCGATTAGTCTACAATCGCCAGGTCACACAGCCGGACCTTGGGGACACTAAGAAAGGGAATCTGCGGTCGGTTGCCCGTTTCCGACTTAATCCAAGTGAACAGGAAGACCATTAGGAAGGGGCTCTTTTCTGCTCCCCAGAGGAACCAGTTATACTGCCTGGAAATCCAGTTTTTCCAAAGCATTAGCATAAAAGCACTGGAGAGCAGAGAAAAAGGAGGCCGCTCTCTCCCTCGTGAGAAGAAAGGGGGGGCTGCATTGGACAGCGTGGCAGGTGGTGTTTATCTACAATCATGGGCTATTCACCAAACCCCAAAACTGCTTCTTAGATGTAAATTGCTCATCAGTGTCCTCACTTAGCCATTCATCCCGAGAACTGACGGCAGCCACTTAGGAGGCCTCCCTCCTCCGCAAATCAGACTCCAAAAGAGCCCATAAGGCCTGGAAGCCACACAAAGACAGCTCCCCCATCCCTGGGCTCAGGAAGGATGTCGCCAGTCCTTAGGTTTGAAGGAGGCAAGTGTGTTTGCTAGAGCAAAATCAGACATTTTTACATAACCTCCGTAGATTTCTCCCTTTATTGGAGATGGAAGTTTTCAACTCCAGACTAAAGCAATCGTCCAACCTTTGCTGCTAACTCAATGTGAGCAGGAACCCAGGAGCTCAGAGCCAGTAACCCAGGAGGCAGGGGCCCCTTGGAAGGGGCCTTTGTTCATCTAACTGTCTTTTAGCGAAGTTAAAGCAAAAGCCAACACCATGGAGACAAAGGGCCAGTTAAGCCATCTTGTATTTTTGGGTCATGCCCAGTCATGCATGACCTGCAAACATCAATTCTGAGGTGGCAAAAGCTACTAAATTAAATATTAGATTAATATAAGATTGTTAAAATGTTTATTATAATCATCGTGTACGGTCATTTGTGAATACACAGGTATATACCATGGTGGTGAGAGAGGAAGGGCACATGTGCCACGGAGCTCAGAAGAGAACTCTGTGGAACTGGTTCTCTCTTTCCACCTTTACATGAATCTATAGCTGGCTTTCCCCTACCTTTACCTACTGAGCCACTGCTTCAGGTCAAGATCATTTTTTAAATCTATCAAATGAATGAGGCTGGGGCATTGGTTCCATGGGTTAAGTGTTTGCTCTGCAAGCCTGCAGACTGGAGTGCAGATCCTCAGTATCCCGGTACTGAGCAAGTGTGACAGCCTGCCTATCATGCCAGCACTCCAGAGGGAGGAACTAGGGAACTATGGGCCAACTTAGCTAGCGAGAGGAGACAAGTCAACAAGCTCTAGGTCAGAGATAGATACTGCCTCCGTACATAGAGTGGAGGGCTGAAGAGACGGCTCAGGGGATAAGAACACTGACTGCTCTCTCAGAAGACCGGGGTTCAATTCCTCCACCTATATAGTGGCTCACAACTGTCTGTGACTCCAGTTCTAGGGAATCTGAACACATGAACATATAAACATGCATGTAAAGTACTCATATAAATAAAATTAATATATATAATATACACGAGTGCATAATATATGCATAGATGTCGTGTTATATGTTATGTTATATATAACATATATGCATATATCACAGAGGCAATTAAGGAAGACATGTGCATCCACACATACACATAAAAGTAGGAAAGCTTGCACTCACACAAGGATACATAAATAAATAACCTAGTCAGGAATGGTATACATCTTTAATCCCAGAGGGAGGCAGGCAGGTATCTGAATTCAAGGCTAGCATGGTCTACATAGCCAGTTCCAGGACAACCAGGGCTACATAGTGAAAAACCTGTCTTAACAACAACGACAACAAAAATTACCTATCAAATTAAACCAGGAATAGAGTCTACTACAATCTATAATTGCCGCACTCAGGAAGCTGAGGCTTGATTGCCATGAATTGAAAGTCATCCTGAGTTCCAGACCGGCATGGAGAATAATGCAAAACCCTATACAAAAACAGAAGGTGGCTCGGCAGTTAAAAACTGATTGCAGGGCCTGGAGAGATGGCTCAGAGGTTAAGAGCACTGGCTGCTCTTCCATAGGTTCTGAGTTCAATCTCCAGCAACCACATGGTGGCTCACAACCATCTGTAATGAGATCTGATGTCCTCTTCTGGTGTGCAGTATGCATGTGGAGCTCTCATATGTAAACTATAAATAAAATGTCTCTAGAAACAGAAAACAAAAAACACTGGCTGCTCTTCCAGAGAACCAGGGTTCAATTCCCAATACTCACCTGGTGGCTCACACCAATCTGTAACTACAATCTGATCCAAGGGATCAAACATCCTCTTTTGAACTCTGAGGGAACCACACTCACTGCACTTAGACACATAAAATAAAAATAAATAAAATCTCAAAAAATATTTTAAATCAGAAGAAAAAATCTATTAAATTAACTTAGAATTGGGACTTGAGAGTGATTTCTACTGTTTTTCTTTTTAGTTAATGGGGGGGGGTCCCTGCAGCTTGCTGTGGGTCCCCAGGGTTGCATGAGACCACGCAGGCAGTCCCCAATGGTGGCAGGTCCCTGGCAGCTTGCACGGGTCGAGACCATGTGGCAATGGTGGCAATGGCGGTGGCGGCAGACAGGCAGCGGCGGGTGCATGAGACCAGACGGGGAGTTATTAGGTGGTTTATGGAGGGGAAAGGGAAGAAGAAGAGGGGAGAGGAGAGAGAAAGAGAGGGAAAGAAGGAGAGAAAGAGAGAGAGAGGAAGAGGAAGAGAACAGAAGAAGCACAACTGCTTCTTCCAAGAGCGGGGAACAGAGAGAGCAAAATCTGCGAACTGTAGGCAGGCTGCAGGCTGGCAAGGAGTGGGCCCTTAAAGAGACAGAATCTATTACAGCTACTCCCCCAGATGTTTGTTTATAGTAACTAAAGACATGGTGGCCTTTAATCCCAGCACTCAGGAGGCAGAGGAAGAAGGATCTCTGTGAGTTCGAGGCCAGCCTGGTTTACAAGAGCTAGTTCCAGGACAGGCTCCAAAACTACAGAGAAACCCTGTCTCAAAAAACCCAAAAGGAGCCAGGCAGTGGTGGTACATGCCTTTAATCCCAGCACTCAGGAGGCAGAGGCAGAAGGATCTCTGTGAGTTTGAGGCCAGCCTAGTCTATAGAGTGAGTTCCAGGACAGCCAGGGAAGGAAGAAAGGAAAGGATGAAGAAAAACTAAGATCTGGTTTTGTGTTTATTGAGGTCCCCTGAGAGATTAGGGGTCTCTCAAGCTTCAGTGAGCTGACAGTGTAGACCCTCAGTTGCTGCCACCACAGCATCTACAACTGACCAGAGAGAGAAGGAAACATAACTGGGTCTCTTTACAGCTGTGTCTGACCTCCATGGCCCTTTCCGGGCCTTTCTTCTTCCAGGCCCTCTTTCACCAGTTCCTCTTCAAAGCAAATTCCTGTTCCTCTCCTTACCCCAGTCCCACTCTTTGCTCTGAAAAACCTCCTTTTCTGCAGGAGCTGAGTCAGCACTGGCCCCTGGGACACCTCCTTGGGGAAGGGAAAATTTTTACCCCTATTTTTTCTGGTTGTGTCTCTAAACTAAAAAACAAACATTGATCCTGAGATATTCAAGGCATTATTAGCCCATTCTTTTTTTAATATTTATTTATTATATATACAATATTCTGTCTGCGTGTATGCCTGCAGGCCAGAAGAGGGCACCAGACCTCATTACAGATGGTTGTGAGCCACCATGTGGTTGCTGGGAATTGAACTCAGGACCTTTGGAAGAGCAGGCAATGTTCTTAACCTCTAAGCCATCTTTCCAGCCCTATTAGCCCATTCTTTAAACCAAGAATTCCATGGTGTTGCCATACTTTGGGTCCTGGATATGAGCAAGCCACTCAGCCAAGACTGACAATATTAGTACTGCTCAGTATTTTATTATATTTTATCTATCTATTTATTTGGGGGAGGAGTGTCATGGTATAAATGTGGAAGTCAGAAGACAGCTTGTAGGAGTCAGTCTTTCCTTCCTTCTGTCCTTGGGATGGAACTGAGGTCATTAGGCTTGGCCGCGAGTGCCTTTAACTGCTGAGCCTTTTCACTGGCCTCTGCACAACATAATATTTCAATATTGCCACAGTTACCTGCTCCACATGCCCATTCAGCAAAGTCTTCCCAGCCACCCCCTGGTCCCAAACATTGCTTCTGAAATTGTAGACAAACTTGGGCCTCTAAATCATAATAATCTAGGACTGAGAATGTAGCTCAGTTCATTGAGTGCTTGCTTAGCATATGTGAGACCCTAGGTTCAATCCCCAGCAGTATTTTAAAAAAAAAAAATTAACAAGACATACATTTGAATTAACTGTGGTGGCACGCACCTACAATCCTAGCACTTGGAAGGCAGATGAAGGAGGATCAGTGAAAAGTTTCTGCACCCCGATAAGCCTCTTCGCTGATGCAAAAATCCAAATCAAACCAAGTCAAACCAAATTAGAAAAAGCCCAGGTTTAATGGATACCAACACTTCCATGTGGCTCTCCAGCCCCCCAGAGAGGAGACAGGAAAAAGGACCGGAAAGCCACGTGTTTGTTCTCTGGGGTACAATTTAAGTACCCTGTGGAAGTGGTCTTGAACATCTCTGTGTAGGGGTCATGGTTTGGAGGCTTTCTTGGAGGTGGCGTCTGGACTGAAGCAACTTCCAGGGGATGAAACTTCCACCGAAAAATTCCAGACTCTTTGGGTATATATATATATGAATGAATGCCAGGGGCCGGAGTGACACTTCCACCCAAACAATCAGAAATTCCAAGTTATCCTTAGCTACACAGTGAATTTGAGGCCAGCCTGCACTTCATGAGACTCTGTCTCAAAATACGTACCTACAAAGAAAACTAAATAATTATAACCTTCTTGCCATTGTTGAGGCAGATTTTTACTACACAGCTCAAACTGGGCTCAGAGCCTTGATCCTCACTATTCCAGGCACTGGGGCTGCAGGTGCACACACAGCCATGCACGGGCGATGGTATTTTCTGAAACTCTTTGGTTTATCTCAACAAGCAGTCGAGGTTAAGACCCACTGACTGAAGGAATTCAGAGGTGATAGATAAGAGGCTAGACTAGAAAGGCCGTGGAGTGTTCTAGCAGGAGATGGGATCTGAGCCATGTCTTGGAGAATAAACAGAGAGCAAGAAAGGAATTCGAGCGAGGAAAACAGCAGCTATGCACACATTCGGCCTGGCCAAAGACTCATCAAATGAGAAACGTGCTGAAAGTGGCCCCCAACACCAAATAAGGGGTTCTCGTAGACTCGAGTCACGGGGGAGTCTGAGATTTGCAGGGAGATAAGAGAAGACAAATACTTATAGAAATGTTGGCGCGAAGGCCAGGTCACACAGATTAGTAAAGATTTTCTAAGCACGGTATGGTACACGCTTGTAATCTCGGCACTTGGGTAGTGAAGGCAGGAAGGTCAATTCAAGGTCATTCTTGCTGCCAAGCCTGAGGACTGAGTTGGATCCCCATGCCCACATGACAGAAGGAGAGAACCAATTCCCACCAGCTGTCCTAACTTCTACCTTATGTTTGGAGCTGTGTACACGCCTTTAATCCCAGCACTCAGGAGGCAGGAGCAAGTGGGTCTCTGAGTTTGAAGACAGCCTGGGTTACAGAACAAGTTCCAGGATAGTCAGAGCTATACAGAGAAACCCTATCTCAAAAAAACAAAACCATTATGGAATATTTAAGCAAATTGTGTAAAGTTTTACCTCACTTGCCTAAGGCATCTGATTGGTTTAATAAAGAGCTGATGAAAGACACTTAAGGAAATGCTCAACATCCTTAGTCATCAGAGAAATGCAAATCAAAACAACTCTGAGATTCCATCTTACACCTGTAAGAATGGCCAAGATCAAAAACACTGATGACAACCTATGCTGGAGAGGGTGTGGGGAAAAGGGAACACTTCTGCATTGCTGGTGGGAATGCAAGCTGGTACAACCCCTTTGGATGTCAGTGTGGAGATTTCTTAGAAAATTAGGAAACAACCTTCCTCAAGACCCAATAATACCACTTTTAGGTATATATCCAAAGGATGGTCAATTGTGCCACAAGGACATGTGCTCAACTATGTTCATAGCAGCTTTGTTTGTCATAGCCAGAACCTGGAAACAACCTAAATGTCCTTCGACTGAAGAATGGATAAAGAAATTGTGGTACATTTACACAATGGAGTACTACACAGAAAAAAATAACGACAGCTTGAATTTTGCAGGAAAATGGATGGAACTAGAAAACATTATTTTGAGTGAGGTAACCCAGACACAGAAAGACAATTGTCACATGTACTCACTCATAGGTGGTTTTTAAACATAAAACAAAGAAAGCCAGCCTACAAACCATAGTCACAGAGAACTTAGACAACAATGAGGACACTAAGAGAGACTTACATAGACCTAATATACATGGGCAAGTATAAAAAGACAAGATCTCCTGAGTAAATTGGGAGCATAGGGACATTGGGGGAAGATTGAAGGGGGGAGGGGAGAGGCAGGGAGGGGAGCAGGAAAAAATGTACAGCTCAATAAATATCAATAAAGAAAAAAATTTAAAAAATAAAATAAAGAGCTGAACGGCCAATAGCTAGGCAGGAGAGGACAGGTGGGACTTCTGGGCAGAGATAGAACTCTAGGAACAAGAAAGACAGGATTAAGCCAGCCAGACACATAAAGAGTCAGATATACAGTATGGAGGAGAGGTAAGGAGCCATCTGGCAGAATATAGATTAGTAGAAACAACGTTAATTTAAGTTATAAGAGCTAGTCGGTAGTAAGAATAAACTAAAGGCCAAGTTTTCATAATTACTAATAAGTCTTCATGTCATGATTTGGAGTATAGGAGTCCAAAGAAAGTCCAACAAGAAAGACTCACTATGCAAAACAAAAAGCCACCTTTGTGTGCTGACACAAGTTTACATACATACACACACACAGATACATGCCCAGTAAATAAATCAAAACATTTTAATATTATTTTATGTGTGTGTGTTTTTCCTGTATGTATGTCTATGTATCATGTGTATGTCTGGTGCCCTTGGAGATCAGAAGAGAGCATCAGATCCCCTGGAACTGAAGTTATAGACAATTGAGAACTGCCATGTTAGTCTTTGCTCTTAAGTACTGAGCCATCTCTCCACTCCAACAAATACAACCTATATATATTACATATACATATTTAGGGGTCCATGAGATGCTCAGAGAGTGAACTCCTTGCTTCAAAAACCTGAAGACCTGAGTTCAACCTTCAGAGCACCCAAATATGGAGAGAGAACCAACCCCATAAAGTTCTCCTCTGACCATACACCCACACATACATCATTTGTACACACAGTAATGATAAACACAAGTAAGAGGTGTTGGAGAGATGGCTCGTCAGTCAAAAGCATTGCTGTTCTTGCAGAGGACCCAGGTTTGGTTCCCAGCACCCACATGGCAGCTCCCAACTGCCTATAACTCTAGTTCCTGGGATCTGACACCCTCTTCTGGCCCTCATAGACATCAGGCACACACGTGATACACTTATGTACATGCAAGCAAACATTCATACACATAAGTATTTTTAAGTAAAAAACTCTTAAAAAGGAGATTGAGCCGGGCAGTGGTGGCACACACCTTTAATCCCAGCACTCGGGAGGCAGAGGCAGGTGGATCTCTGTGAGTTCGAGGCCAGCCTGGTCTACAGAGCTAGTTCCAGGACAGGCTCCAAAGCCACAGAGATACCCTGTCTCAAAAAAAAAAAAAAAAAAAGGAGATTGAAAGATTTTCTAAAGTGGTAATACTTGGTCATGGGAGGGATGCAGGGCGATTGCCATGTGGTACTGCTGGGAGTGTAAGTGGGTCGTGGGTCATGCTTCACTGGAAGGCAGGGCAGCCCTGCCTTTAGGGTAGTCTTGAAAACACCTAAGATATTTCTATGTCCAAACAGGCACAAGCTTGTGCCACAGGACCCAGCTTGGAGAGCTGAGTTTAACCTGAGTTCAGCTCCATCTTGCTGTGCCCACACTGAGCCCATGTGCAGAGGACACCCCTCCCTAGGGTGTGAAGAGGCCGGGCTAGAGGCCAGGTTTGCAGAGTCACTGAGTTGCAGACTATTAGTTTCAACTATGGGTCACCATGGTGATCTGATTGAGCCCTCTCCCATAGTTCAGGCATTTAAATCATCAGTCCCCAGTTTGTAAGGCTGTTAGGAGGTGTGGCTTTGCTGGAGGAAGTGTGTCACTAGAGGGTGGGTTTTGAGGTTTCAAAAGCCTCCTGACATCTTCAGTTCTCTCTTGTTCTCTCTCTCTCTCTCTCTCTCTCTCTCTCTCTCTCTCTCTCTCTCTCTCTCTCTCAGCTATTCCTGCTGGCCTGCCTGCTCACTGTCATGCTTCCTGGGTGAGGTGGTGATAAGCTTTTACAGTTCTGGAACCGGAAGCCCAAAACAAGCCTGCCCTTCAGTAATTGGTCATGGTGTTTTTTCATGCTCGAAGCAAGTCATTAAATATGGAGTCCTTTAGGGACTGTACCAGCATGGAACACTTCACTACGGAGCTACATGATGTCACTCAGAAGTGCTCAAGAAAACAGTCCTGAAAGAATGGAGACCCAGGACAGAGTCCATCAGTGGAAACGCCATCAACCACCCTTGTAGTGGCCACCCCTTCTGCTGTCATTCAAGACCCTGCTTTTGTACGGTGTGAAGGTTCACACCTGTCTAGTTCACACATTCTAGTACTCTAGAGGCTGAGGTGGGAGATCATCTCAAATTTAAGATCAGCCTGGGCTATGTAGTGAGTTCCTGGCCAGCCTAGACTACAGAGCTCAGGGGTGGGGGGGAGAAGAAGGGGAAAAGAAGAAGAAGAAGAAGAAGAAGAAGAAGAAGAAGAAGAAGAAGAAGAAGAAGAAGAAGAAGAAGAAGAAGAAGAAGAAGAAGAAAGAAGAAGAAGAAGAAGAAGAAGAAGAAGAAGAAGAAGAAGAAGAAGAAGAAGAAGAAGAAGAAGAAGAAGAAGAACAAAAACTCTCAGGTGTGGCAGTGCATGCCTGACATCCTATCACTTGGAAGATGGAGACAGAAGGGTCATTCCTGGTCACATGATGAGTTTGATGCCAACCTGGGGTACAGGAACACAGTCTCAAAACAACCAAACCTACCCTACCCCCAAAAGATACCAAGAGACACCTCAATACTTAAAAAGTCATCCTTCTCATTCAGAGAACAGAGTTCAGTTCCCAGAACCTTTATTAGGCAGTTCACAGCCACCTGGATCCTCAGCTCCGGGGGATCCAAAACCTCCAGCCCACAGAGATCTGCCTGCCTCTGCTTCCCATTATGCCCTGCCCAAAACAAATCTCTTTTTTAAGTGGGGTGGGGTGATCCAAAACAATCCAAAGAGAAAGAGCACCACTTTTATTGAATGGCCCCCCAGAGCCATGGATGAATCAGAACTGGTCTTTTCGTGTCTTGGTAGCTACTGTTCCTTTGGCCAGGAACATTCTGTCACCAAGAAAATCTGTTTAAAAGGGGAAAGATTTATTCCAGCTCAGAAGTTTCGATCAGGGATCAGCTATTCTACTTCTTTAGGCCTATGACAAAACAGAAACATCATGGCACCATGGTGAAAGGGTATGGCAGAGGAAAATACCTCATGGAACCAGAACGGGGCGAAGAGAGAAAGAGGTGGTGGGGGGAAGGTTGGAGGCTGGAGTAAGGAGAAAGAATTGAGGACAAGGTAAATCCTTCAAACTCCAGTGACCACTTCCTCCTACTCTACTCTAGCCATCCAATATGAACCCATTGGTTAACTAAGCCACTGATAAAAGTTGGGGCCCTCGTGGTCCAGTCCCCTCTCAATGACACCAGCTGGAACCAAGTCTTCATTCAACATATGAACCTTCGGAGAGAACACCTTATATCCAAACCACAACATGACTGAGCCAAAGAGGTACATAACACAGTTCTGGCTTAGAATTCAAGAGGTGTGTCTAGAAGGACTTGTCTCCCTCCAAAGAGAGGTTTTCATAAAGCACAAGCCATCTGGAGCCCTCCACTCCCTTCCCTGGAAGGCTGCTGTCTGGACTTCAGGTGATGGGGGCTGAGGCTGCACAAGCCATCTGGAGCCCTCCACTCCCTTCCCTGGAAGGCTGCTGTCTGGACTTCAGGTGATGGGGCTGAGGCTGCATTCTTACAATCCTGAAGAATCTCAGCAATTTTAAGTCCACAGCATCTCGCTTCCTACACCTCACTGAGCTGCCAAGCAGCCCCCTTCCAGACTCCGCAGCCAGGGAGACTATTAAACAAGCATCTTCACAGGTTAGTCACTTTTTCTTTTAAGGGTTGAGTTCTTTCTTTGAAGCCCAGCCTCTACTGTTTTTAGATAGCATTTCATGCCCAGTGCGGCAGTCTTTAATCCTAGTACTCAGGAGGCAGACACAGGTTTGGAAGTTTGAGGACAGCCAGAGCAACAGAGTAAGACCCTGTCTCCAAAATAAAAGTGGGGGAAGGAGCCGGGAGGAGTGAGTTTCATGTAGCCAAGGTTGGCCCTCAACTCAATCTGTAGCCAAGATCAACCTTAAACTCTTGGTTCTCCTGCCTCTACCTTCTGAGTGTGGTGATTCCAGGCATATGCCACCATATGCGGTTTAAGAGTGCTAGGGACAGAACCCAGGGCTTGATACATGCTAGGCAAACACTCAGCAACTGAGTTGCATCGCCAGCCCATGTAGTCACGATTTGAAAAGAAGTTAAGGAATGACTAGGGATCCAAAGGTGAGTATGTGTCCAGCCCATTTTGGAGTTTGGTCTTGAAGATTAAATAATGGAAGACGATTAACGAGGCAAGAAGCTGAAGCACAACCAGAATTCCTCAGGGTGCCTAGAGGTGACTCTATCTGAGAATAAGAGATGACACGGAGCTGGCTGTAGTGGCTCATACCATGTGAGGCGCGAGCACATGGGAAATGGAGGTAAGAGGTTCAGGAGTTCAAGGCCAGCCTCAGTTATGTAACAAGATTGAAACTAAATAAAAAGAGGATATTTAGATACAGTTAGGTTTTTTTTTTTTTAGTTTGATGTGATTTTTGTTGTTGCTATTTGTTTGTTTGTTGTGGTGGTTTGAATGAGAACACTCCCACCCACCCACCCCCTGCCCCATAGGCTCGTATGTTTGACTACTTGGTCCCCAGTTGGTGGAACTGTTTGGGAAGGATCAGGAGGTGTGTCTTTGTTGGAGGTGTGTCACTAAAGGTGAGTTAGAGTTTCCCAGTGTGTGCTCTCTGCCTCCTATCTGCGGACTGAGATGTGAGCTCTCAGCTATTCTTGCTGCCACACCTTTGCTCGGCCATCATGGACCCTAACCCTCTGAGGCTGTAAACCCAATTAAACACTTACTCTCGAGAGACAACAGAGCAGAGCTAGGAGCTGAAGTCACTGGAGACATCAAAATCTCCCCAAGCCTGTCAGGAATGCTGCCTGATGTTGGTAGTAGAAATGCTAGCTCTATAGCATCCTAAAACGGAGACCTGACAGCTCATTCCAGGATCCGCTGCTCATGGTCTTAACTGTATCCAAGTTCTGGGACAGCATCCATGAGGCAGCTTCTGTTAGATAACTCTCTGGCTCTCAGAGGGACCCTGTAGCTTTGGCAGTACATCAAATCTTTTTCAAAGTGTGAAGGGCAGCTTCTCCTCATATATTTTTGCATGAAATCCCCCCCGGCTTTACATTGTCAAATACTAGGCTAGCTGTCCATCTTCAAATAAAACCTGGACAGAGATAAATGGTTACCATGACTGCTTGCACCAATCGTTACTCAGTTACTGGCACCAATGAGAGACTGCCTTCCCAGAGCAGGAAGAGAAAATGAGCCTGGTATGGTGGCACAAATCCTTAAACCCAGCACTCAGGGGGCAGAAACAGGCGGATCTCTGAGTTTGAGGTGTACACAGCAAGTTCCAAGCAACCAGAGCTACACATAGTGAGATACACTGTGAGTCTCACAAAATCAATAATCAGAAGAAAAAGGAGGAGAAGGAGTGTTGAATTGGCAGCCACCTGTGTGTGCTGCTTCCTGAGGGAGGATGTGGGAAAGGAAAGGAGCGGCACAGGGAGAGATAAGGACAGGGAAAGAAAGGACAGAACAGTAGATGCACTCCAGAAAGGGCCCAAACAAAGAACTTCCGGACAGGAGAAATAGACAGCACCGCTTCAAATCTTACAGGAATACCTACAGACAGACAGACAGAGAGAGAGAGAGAGAGAGAGAGAGAGAGAGAATGCAACTAGGAAAGGGTCAGCTCGTAAAAGTCATTTCCATTCTGCCCTCCTCTGGGAAGGGATTTTAGTTGCTCATCTGGTGGCAAAATAAAAAGATACAGAAACAAATCTCACAAGGACTTCAGACAGCTGAGGTCAATCCTGGAGAACAGGAGCTTGGCAAGTGTTAGCAAGAACGTAAAAACATTTTAAGCCGGGTGAGCAGGGTGAGTGGGAGGTGTAGGGTGTGTGTGCATGTGTGTGTGTTTATGTGTGTGTCTGTGTCTGTGTGTGTGTGTGTAAGAGGACATAAAGAGAGAAGCTGAGCACAGAGCCTTCCAGAATCAAGCTATAGCCAGAATGAAGCTAAGTTGGAAGTGTCCTCTTCTGAATATTCATTGGGAAGTTTCTTGCCAGCCAGAGAGGGAGCCATGAGACAGAAGAGCCCCTCCCACCAGGCTCCGTGATTAATTCTCAACTCCCTTGGGGTTTGATATAAAAAAAGAGACTAATCACTCTCTCTCACCATCTGGACAATTATGGTCTCCCATCAGCTGATTCAAAATAAGGGGTTTGTGACACTTTGGTGGCAGCCCTGCCCCCATCACATCTGGGCCTTAATCTCTTGAATTAGCCAAATCAAGGCAAGTTTGGAAATGTATTGTGAGCTGAGTGGTGGAATAAATAGCCCACCACTGCCAGGCTGCACTCCAAGTCTCCCCACCTCCGCCATAGCGGCCAGACGGGCTCTACACATGACTGGTAGGGAGACAGAAGGGTGGCTACAGTAAGGCTACAGCAAGATGTCCATCTGCTGTCTACCCTGGGCCCTGAGAGCAAAGGGATAGCTCAGGTTGCACTGAGGGAGGTGGGACGTGGGGAGGATCAATACCAGGACTCTGAATTGTTAGGGTCGCTCTGTGTCCCTCCTTCCTCGCACTCACTGCACAGGTCTGGAACTCTGTTCTATGGATTGTGCACAGCTTGAGGACAAGGACCAGATGTGGCTTTCCAACACCCTTTTAGGTCCAGTACTCAAAGAAAGTCACAAGCAAGGACTTGGGGAACGTTAGCCACGGGAGTGAAGGAAGGAAGGAATGAGAGACAGTAGAGTGCCAAGAACACATTCCAGCCGGGCTGGGGTGGCGCATGCCTTTAATCCCAGCACTCAGGAGACAGAGGCAGGCGGATCTCTGTGAGTTTGAGGCCAGACTGGTCTATATAGTGAGTTCCAGGCCAACCCAGACTACATAGTGAGTTGCAGGTTAGCCTAGGTGCATAGGGAGACCCTGTCTGGACAAAACAAACACACTGAAGGGGGCCAGGAAAGATCTAATCTGTCTGAAGTGACTCCCTAAGTGCTGCGATAAAAGGTGTGCACTGCCCACCCACCCCCATCCCTGAAAGACTGTCTAAGAAGCAGAGCTAATGATGTGGCTGGCCAGAGCCTGCTGAGACAAACTGGTAAGAAAGTCTTCCTGAGTCTCCTGCCTATCTCACGAGCCCAGGGCCAGTTACTCTGCTAGCACGTGGGAGGGAGAGGATTGGTCCTTGGCATACTCTCTGTGGGTACCTGGAAGTGGGTACCACAGTGACTCAGCCCCATCCGTGGTGGCTAGGGTCTCCCAGAGACACAGCTTGGCACAGCAAGTCGTGTTTTCCTTTGAGGTTCCTTTGAGCAGAGAATCCCTGTAGGCAGGTGGTGACTAAGGCTGGTGTGTCACGAATACTGCTGGCCTCCTCTGTGCACCAGGGTCCCTGGAGAAACTAAGAGAATGTGTCCCTTCCTTCTTGTACCTGCAGATGAGGACTGGGGGCTGAAGAAGCCAGGACTTTCCTGCATAGGACCAGATGGCTGCTCACCCACATGTACAGTCATGTGCCCAGCCATGTCAGTCACTGCTTGAAGCCAGGTAATACCAGTACTCAGAATGCTGACGCAGGGGGATAGCCTAACTAATTAAAACTAACCTGCCTTCCCCATCTCTGTTCACCAAGGCTCCAGAGGATTCAGCCCCCAGAGTGTATCCCAGCTACCCCTCCTGACATGACTCTAAAATAGCTCAATTTTCTTTCTCCCTCAAAAGGTTCCCCATAGCAGCACTGCCACCCACATCTTGGCTCCCCCACACCTCCTTCCTGCCTCCCTGTAGACAGCCCACTGCTGCCTCCCTCCCACTCAGCCCTCTGCTCTCAGAGCTCTGAACACCCAAAAAGGAAAAAGGATTTGTGCTGAGGGAAGACAGAGCCGGGGAGGAAGGGAAGGGCTGCGTGCCAGCTGACACTCTGCAGGATAAGCTGCCTGCGTCTATGCCAAGGGTGTGGCTCATGTGAATTCTGGGAGACGGAGGAAAAGGAGAGAAAAAAGTGTTCCGGTTTGCATGGCACATCCCAATTACTATCATAAACATTATTGAATAGGCTCTCCCTAAAGGGAGACTAGCCAAAGGACAACAGAGAACTCGGATTAGATAATCATTTAAGGAACATCTAACCCAGCACCCTATGTGCCAGGCACCGCACAAAGTAAAGATTGCAGGCAAAAGGAAACCGGCATGCTCGCCCTGGAACTCTCACATTTGGGTGAGAGAGACACAAGCAGAAGTTAATGGAACACAGAGATGAGCACTGGATTCTGCGGGAGCATAAAGGCCGGAGTCGGAGCGGGGAGCTCATCCAGACAGTCCTGCTTGGGAGAAACTAAGCTGGTGAAGATGGGAAAGCCATTTCTAGGCTGCAGCAGCATCTGTGCAGAGGCCTGGGGCTGAGATGACAGACCACGAGTACCAGAATGGATTTGGAAGAACTCAGGATGTTTTTATGTTCATCTTTTTAGAATTTTCAATGTATTTCATTAGTTGGGGTTTTTGTTTTGCTTGCTTCCAGAGTTTCACTATGCAGCCCTCACTTGGAACTCTGTATGCTGACAAGGCTAGCCTCACATTCACCCAGACTTGCCTGCCTTTGCCTCCACAGTGCTGGGGTCACAGTCAGGTGTCACCACCCACAGGAGGGTTTTTGTTTTGTTTTGTTAGACAAAGTCTTGCTACATAGCCCAGACTGGCCTGGAACTTGGGATAATTCCCCTGCCTCATTTTCTCAAGTGCTGAGATACAAGTGTGTATTGCCACACTGGCTCATTGATTTTTTTTTAATTTTTAATTAAAATGTACTTATGACCCGGGTGGTGGTGGCGCATGCCTTTAATCCCAGCACTCAGGAGGCAGAGGCAGGCAGATCTCTGTGAGTTCGAGGCCAGCCTGGTCTACAAAAGCTAGTTCCAGGACAGGCTCCAAAACTACAGAGAAACCCTGTCTCAAAAAAACCAAAATAAATAAACAAATAAATAAAATGTACTTATGTTGGGCAGTTGTGGCAAACAACTTTAATCCCAGAGGCAGGCAGGAATCTCTGCCTTTGAGGCCAGTCTGGTCTATAGGAGTGAATTCCAGGACAGGTTCCAAAGCTACATAGAGAAATCCTAACTTGAAAAAAAAAATCAATTAATTAAAATGTAATTACATCACTTTGCCCCTTCCCTCTTCTCCCTCCAACCCCTCTCATGTCCCCCTCCCACTCCCTTTCATGCCAATGGCATTTTGTTGACTATTATGTGGTCATCCCTAGAATCATGTACACAGAAAAACCAAAAACCAGATATGTGTATGTGCATGTATATCTGTCTTAAAAAACAACAATAAAAGCAGAAAACTCCTGAGCTAGAGATATTGACTCAACAGTTAAGGGAGCTGGCTGTTATTAAAGTTGAAGAAGCACACATACAGCAAGACGGACAAACAGACACACACAGCAAGGCTTAATGGGGGTGGGGAAGGACCGGGAAAATCAAGCTGGAGCCTGGTCTTTCCTAGAGGATTGAGTTGGTTTTTCATTTGTTTTGTGTGTTGGAGTTTTTGTTTTGCTTTTGTTTTTGTTTTTAGAGACAGGGTTTCTCTGTGTAACAGCCCTGGCTGTCCTGGAACTCACTCTGTAGACCAGAGATCAGCCATCCTGCCTCTGCCTCCCCAGTGCTGGAATTAAAGGGTTGAACCACCACCATGTCACAGTTTGGGTTGTTTTTCTGTTTTTGTGGGGTTTTTTGTTTGTTTGTTTTTGAGGGTCTTCCGAGTGCCTCTGTCTCAAGCTGTCTGGCGTTTGTGTCCGGAGGATGAAGACGAAGTGGGAAATTTGCCACCTTTATCATCTATTGGTGGCCCCTTCCCTATCTCCTGTCTGCTTATCAGGGACCTAACTCCTAGTCTCCTCGATTCTTCCGTGGCTTACCACCATCTGTAACTCCATTCCAGGGCATCCCATGCCTTCTTCTGTCTTTTGAGGGCTCTTGCACTCATAGGTGCTATGGGATGCTTTAGCACACTGAAAATCTGTATTGTTCCCACTAGTTAGTAATAAAAGCTGTTTGACCAATGGCCAGTCAGGATAGGGTTAGGTGGAACAATAAAACTGAGGAGGGATGGAGTCAAAAGAGCAGCCGCCTAAGAAACAAAATGTAAGCAGTTAAAGCCATGGCCACATAGTAGAAATGGGTTAATTTAGATATAAGAGCTAGTTAATAGTAAGTCTGAACTATAGGCCAAACAGTTTGTAATTAGTATAAGTTTCTGTGTGATTATTTGGGACCATGAGATAGGGAAACGAAAGCTCCACCTCCGTTTACACATAGGCACAGACACACATAAACAGATAACATATAAGACCATGGAGACTGATATTTCATGAGCTGAAGGTCAGCTAGGTTGGTTACACAGTGAATGTGATGCCTTCCTGGAGTGCAACAGTCAGGGAAAAACCAAAGACAACAACAAAAGAACCACAACCAAGAGTGGTGGTGCATGTCTATAAGCCCAGCTCCTTCTGAGGCAGGAAGGTTGTGAGTTCAAGGCCAACCTGGGTCATAGAGAATTTGATGCCAGCCCAAGATGCAGAGTGAGGTACTGTCCTCTTCCACCCCCACAAAAACAAAATAAAATGTGCAGCTGGGGCTTTAGCAAAAGGTTTCAAGATATATATGTCTGGCCATACTTTTATTTTGGAAAATTCTCTACCTAGAAAGAGAGCCAGGAACAAGATGGAAGAATAACAGGTGGCAGAACTTGGGATGGTACCCCAGAGAGAAGCAGGGAGAACCTGAATGCAGTTTTGCCAACAGGGAACCGAGGTAGACTGTCAGGTCATTAATAAGATAGTTTACTGGTCATGGTCACAAGAATGGGGAATGGGGGCCAAGAAAAGAGGGTGCCCAGATTCTCACATGGATATTGGGAGGACAAGGGGGCCGTAAATGGAGATAAGGAAGCTGTAGCAAGCTTAAAGGAGACCCAGGCAAGACCCACTTGTGGTTTCTTGAGTTCAAGGTACCCAGGGGCAGCCGGAACTGGATATTGGTAAAGTGGGGCTTGTCTGGGAGGAGAGGAGGCTCGGGAGGCAGGCTGTAGTTAAAACCATGGTTGTAATGAGATCACCCAGGAGGAGGAGAGAGAAAGAAAAAAACACTTCCTGCCTGGGCTTCCTGCCCTCAGGATTGATGGGTAGAGGTAACTATCATTAGTGAAAGTGCTTAGCCTGACCCTCGGCCCAGTAGAGGCTCAAAACACTGTTGCTAAAGGAAAAGTAGGTGCAGAAAAAGAAAAAGAAAAGTAGGTGCAGGCCGGGAAGATGACTCAGTGTAAACATCCTTTACTTCACTCTCTGGACAGCCTGAATTCTATCCCTGGAAGCTTTGATGGAAGGAGCTGCCCTCTGCCCTCTACATACACACTGTGGCATGCATGTGCCCCCTTACATGCATACACACATGTCATGAATAGAAGCCATGTTTAATCCTAGCACTCAGGAGGCAGAGGCAGGTGGAGCTCTGTGAGTCTGAGCCCATCTTGGACTACATAGCAAGTTCCAGGCCAGCCAGGACCACACAGTAAGACCCTATCTCAAAAAAAAAAAAAAAAAAAGAAAAAAGAAAAAGGAAAGAAAGGAGGGGAAAAGATAACAGTCATAAAGAGTCATGCATGTTAGAGGTGTACAGTTCAGCGTGCATGCACGCGCGCGCACACACACACGCACAGAGGTGGAGATCAGAGGACAACTTATAGGCGTCAATTCTCTGCTTCTGCCGTGTGGTTTCCAACCATCCAACTCAGGTCATCAGGCTTGGCCACAAGCATCTTTTCCCACTAGAACTCACCAACCTCCTATCTTCTTTGGAAACTTTCTACCCCATAGTCCTTTATCCCTGGTCCCTGGGAAGTCCTAAGATGCCTCCCATCTTAACTCCTGCCCTTCTGGTCCTGGCACTTGCTTTGATAATCTTACCAGCTGCAAGACACCAAGCGCTCACTCTCTCCGTGCCTCCTACTCTCTCCTTGTCTGATATTTTTAAACAGTTTTATTTGCAGACACTCTTCGTCACTGCCATCAGCTGTCTGTTTGAAGTATTTTCATCAAACATTGTGTTTGTGTAACTAAACCATAACTTTCTGCAGAGGGAAGCAAAGGCATAAATTATTCCGGGATGGCACTTTTAACTAATTTCTAATTGGCTCTGGAAGTTGGTTCGGTTTTTGAATCTAAATGTAGGTGTGTTAGTTACTCCCAAAGTCAAACGGAAAGCAGTAGTGGGGGATGGGGAGGCAGAAGGAACATATCCAAAGACATCCCTGTCTAACTCAGCCCTCTCTATTCATCTTCCTCTCTGCCCATCCATCCACATATACACTTTCTAGTCCATCCATCCATTTGTCCACCCACCAACTCCATCCATCTATCTAAAAACATCAATTTGGCCAGGCGGCGGTGGTGCATGCCTTTAATCCCAGCACTTAGGAAGCAGAGGCAGGTGGATCTCTGTGAGTTCAAGGCCAGCCTGGTCTACAAGAGCTAGTTCCAGGAGAAGTTCCAAAGCTACAGAGAAACCCTGTCTCAAAAAACCAACTAAACAAAGAATCATCAATCTATCTTAAAAACATGTCCAGCCTTTAAAGTCAGGACTGTTAAGGCAGATGCACGTGGATCTCTGTGAGTTCAAGGCCACCCTGGTCTAAGAGTTAGTTCTAGGCCAGTTCGGCCATGGATGCATAGTGTGACCCTGTCTTTGTTTAAAAATTTATTTAACTTTTTACTATATATGCATTGGTGTGAAGGTGTCAATCTCCCTGGAACTGGAGTTACAGACAGTTGTCAGCTGCCATGTGGGTACAGGGAACTGAACCTGGATCCTCTGGAAGAGTAGTCCGTGCTCTTAACTACTGAGCCATCTCTCCAGCCCTAAGATCCTGTCTTTATAAAATAAAATAAAAAATTTGGCCAGGTGTGGCCTTTAATCCCAGCACTCAGAAGGCAGAGGCAGGCAGATCTCTGAGTTCAAGGCCAGTCTACTTTATAGGGTGAGTTTCAGGACAGTCAGGGATACACAGAGAAACCCTGTCTCAAAAATAAATAAATAAACAAATAATTCGAAACACTGTTCAGTGTTTTCCAGACACCACCAAAGGATATGAATATAAGCAGGAGTTGGCACCAATCTTCTTCCAGGGTGAATGACAAAATTTTAAAAGGACTGAGAAGGCCGAGTGAAGATCAGAGTGACACTCTGTCTTTAAAAAAAAATCAAGCAACCAGCTTGGGCCCAGCAGAATGGCTCCCGCAAAGAAGGGTGGCGAGAAGAAGAAGGGCCGTTCTGCCATCAACGAGGTGGTGACCCGAGAATACACGATCAACATCCACAAGCGCATCCATGGCGTGGGCTTCAAGAAGCGTGCCCCTAGGGCACTCAAAGAAATCCGGAAATTTGCCATGAAGGAGATGGGGACTCCAGATGTGCGGATTGATACCAGGCTCAATAAAACCGTCTGGGCCAAAGGAATAAGGAATGTTCCATACCGTATCCGGGTACGTTTGTCCAGAAAACGTAATGAGGATGAGGACTCACCAAACAAACTCTACACATTGGTAACTTACGTGCCTGTTACCACATTCAAAAATCTACAGACAGTCAATGTGGATGAGAACTAACCTACTGAATCTCAAATAAAGTTGGAGAACTGCCAAAAAAAAAAAAAATCAAGCAAACAAGTTGCTACAGAAAAAAAAAAATCAAGCAAACGAAACAAATCAAGGGGCTGGTTATGTGGCTCTGTCAATATGGTGCTTGCCTAGATCCCCTGGGTTCAGTCCCAAACACCACATAAAGCCAAGAGTGGGAGTATGGCTTGTAATCCCAGCAGTAAGGAAGTAGGGACAGCGGGATCAGAAACCCAAGCTCATCCTTAGCTACACCTGTCAAAACAACAAATACACAGCCGGGCAGTGGTGGCGCACACCTTTAATCCCAACAGTTGGGAGATAGAGGCAGGTGGATCTCTGTGAGTTCGAGACCAGCCTGGTCTGCAAGAGCTAGTTCCAAGTTCCAGGAAAGGCTCCAAAGCTTCAGAAATACCCTGTCTCGAAAACCTAAACAAACAAAAAAAGAACAAATACACAGTCAACAACAATGAGCCAGGTATAGTGGCTCCAGCCTTTGGGAGGAAGGGCAGGAGAATCACCACCTGCTTCTATATTGAGAGTTCCAGGCCAGCGAGGACTGAACAAAGAGACCCTGGACCAAATCAAATAAATAAATTCATGCACCATTTTGTGCTTTTTTTCTTTCTCTTCACTACTATTTCTTCTAAAAAATCCATCTCTGGTATAAGTTGTACATGGATGTTCACCTAACTAAACAGAACCCTTTTGTTTTTGGCTGGGGAGACCAGGAAAGGAAACAGAAACAACATCCAGTCCCCAGATCCCTCCACAGCCCTAATTGAGGCCTGTCACACAGAGAGAACCAGGGGTAAATTGCACTCATCAACGAATTACAGCAATTACAGTCCCAGCCCCTGCCTAATGGAGTGAAGACACTTCCAGTCAGCCAGTCCCTGATGGCAAATATTTTGGGCTATCAGTCTCATTTTGTTCAGCCAAGGCCCCAAGTTTTACCCTGGGCCATGCCCAGCCTTCACACAACTCATCAGGGAGGATGGGGCCCCTCCCATCCTCAATCAGATCTCAGTTTACCCCCCCCACCGCCCCCAGGATCTCTCAGCAATCTAGAACAAACACTGTTACTAGGCCCAGTTCATTCAGATTTAGTCCTTGGGAGAGTAAGTTTGTTGGCACATCCATCCAGTCCAGGGGCAGTTAAGACCACGCTCCTTGCTGGCACTAGGCCAGCTCAGTCCTTCCATCCCTGCTACCCACCCTGGCAGCACTAGGCCAAAGCTAGGGTGAGGCTCACATGAAACCTGTGGAGGTGTAGTGGAAGTGTCACCTCCCAGGAGGACAGGAATGTGACCACCCACATGAGACAGGAGCTTTCTCCTCACTCCCCTCCCAGGAGGCAGCAGCTCTGGTTTCAACAGTGTGGTGTGGTGTGGTGTGTGTACATGTATGTGTATGTATGTGAGGCACATCCACCACATGCTAGGGCCCAAGGGACAGGGAGGTTATGAGGACATGACACCAGGGCTCCTCAGTGTGATCTTGGATATAAAATAGCAGCCAAACGCCCTGGAAGAACGCTCCTTTCTTCTCCTCTGCCCTTTGCCTCGGGATTCTGGCTCCTCTAGATAGGGCTGTGCCAAAGGAAAAGAAAGGTTCAGAAGTCAGTCCACCCCACTCACCCCCATGTCCCCCTCCCACTAAGCACCATCTCCTCCCCTCTCCTACCACCTTAGTTTTGGGCGGTGACAGGGAAAGGACCAGAAAAGGAGGCGTCTTTCAAAGGAAACCAGGCCAAGCCCGCCCTTCCTGGTCAAGGGAATGTGTCCTGTGATGTCTAAGTAGGAGCTGAGTCTCAGGGAAGTGTGAGGTGGTGTGGGATGTGTGGGATGTGTGTGTGGTGTGTGTGTGTGTGTGTGTGTGTGTGTGTGAGAGAGAGAGAGAGAGAGAGAGAGAGAGAGAGAGAGGAGAGAGAGAGAGAGAGGAGGAGGAGGAGGAGGAGGAGGAGGAGGATGTGAATTGCTCCTGAGTCCTGAGCAGTCCTTTCTCTGTGACAGGAAGTGAATGAAGCTGGATATAACCAGTAGAAAGAAAATCCTAGAGAAGGAGTTCACGACTGGTGTTCCCTGGAACCCCCAGAGGAGCAAGGGAACCAGCCAGGGAAACCCCAGAGTGTCAGCCCCATGGTGGCTCTCAAAGAAGGCTCTCTTGGGGTTTCAACCTGACTTCTAGGTAAATGTTAAGACCAAAGGCAGGAGCCTGGGGTTGGGAATGGAGGGCAGATGAGGTGGGATGAGGACAGGTGAGGGAGAGCCCTGAGAGGGCTGGATTGCAACATGTGAGCAGCGATCAAGACAGTGGCTTGCTCGGGTCAACCTGAATTTTCCAGCTACACCCTGAGTTGATGCCCTGGAGACTCCACCTAGATCCCCTATATTGGCTGGGAGTGTTGGCTGCCAAAAGCGTCCCTTAGTTGGACATTTGCCCTTGGCCTAGAGGGTGCTCAGAGTTACCAGTAGGTAGTCATCTGATGATGCAGGCATAAAAGACAGCCTTCCTCTCTCTGGGGAGCGTGTGTTTGTGTGTGCACACGCAGGCTTTAGATGTGGCTGAGATCAGGTCTTGTGGAGCCCAAGACTAGCCTCACACTCACTAATCACTAAGGACCTTGAACTCCTGAACTTTCTGCCGCTGCCCCCCAAGCACTATGCTTGTCAGCCTGCTTCCCTATGTTCAACTTTATTTTGTTTCATTGGGGTTGAGTTTGGCTGGGTTTGATTTTTTGAGACAGAGTCTGTCTACCTAGCTTGCTATCCTGGAACCCACATGTAGACCAGGCTGATCTCAAACTCACAGAGATCTGCGTGCCTCTGCCACCGTACCCAGCTTATTTAATTTTTTCTTACTTTTTAAAAATTTTTCAGACAAGGTTAAGGTTTCACTGTTTGGCTCTGGCTGTCCTAGAGCCTGCTTTCTAGACCAGACTGGCCTCAAATTCACAGAAACCCATCTGCCTCTGCCTCACCAGTGCTGGAATTAAAGGCACGGGCCACCACTACCCAGCCATATAATATAATATAATATATATATTTTTTTTTTCTTCAAGTCAAGATCTCCTGTAGCCCAGGTTGACCTCAAACACACTATATAGCCAAGGCTGGCCAAGCTCCTGGTGCTCCTAGCCCCATGTTCCCAGTGCTGGGGTTAAAGGCATAGGTCACCTTGTGCAGGTTGTTTTTGGTTCCCCTTCTTTCTTTTAGGAGTGAGGTTCTTTTACCAGGACTTCCATCACTTCGAGAAGGCAATGACCACAAGGTATGTGTATGGGGTGGGGGTATGGTCTATGTGTGTGAGTGGTACTATCATGTATATAAGTCCTTCTGCCCACTATTGTGGGTCTCGGCCTGGGAAGACTGCAAAGCAGAAGGGATGTTTCCTGGGAAGATCTGACCTGGTTCCACCCTGTTCTCTGTCCTTCCCAGACAGTAAAGGGGAACCTGGGTATATGATGGTCCCTATCCTGGGACCTTGAGTTATGATGCAACTACTAATAAAATTCACTTGAGCTGGGTGGTGGTGGCACATGCCTTTAATCCCAGCACTAGGAAAGCAGATCTCTGTGAGTTCGAGGTCACCCTGGACTATAGAGTTCCAGGAAGAAGGAGGGAGGGAGAGGGAAAGGAGGGAGGGGGAGGGGGAGAAGAAGAAATGTTCTCTTTGGTTTTGTCTGAGCATATTCTCACTATTTACCCAACCTGGTCCTGAACACATAGACATCCTCTGGTCTCTGCCTCCTGAACACTGGGATCGCAGAGGTGAACCCTCAGCCTGATAGCTACCAGGCAGGATTCTTTTTGGAATGCATCTCCAAAGCTTTCTGTAGGGGCGAGTCAGAGCCACTCTGAGCTGGGAAGGGCAGCCTTGCTTGACTCCTGGGACCTATTTTGCTTCCCTCCCTTTCTCTTGAGAGTCGACTCCACTGTAAACCGGAAACCCTGGTTTGTCTCTCCACGGAGCAAACCAGATCTAAGACAGTTTTCTCCTTTATGCTGATGGGACGGAACCTACAGAACCTACAGCCTGTGTGTAGTAAGCATGCACTTGGCCACTGAGCTAAACTCCCAGCTCCCCAATCCACTTCTTTTTATTTTATTGGATTTATTTTATTTTATATGCATATGAGAATGCCTATTGGTGCCCACTGGACCTCTTGGAACTGGAATTATGTATGGCTATGAGCTACCATGTAGATGCTGGGAACAACCCAGTTCCTCTGCAAGAGCAACAAGTGCAGACGTATCTTTGTATAAAATTATTCCATATCTCCAGTGACTACAATGTATCAGATTCCCAGCCCTAAATACCACTCAGACTGCATGTGACTGATGAACAGTGTGATTGGATTCATGCTCTGGATGACAGACAAATGGGGGGGTTATTCTAGGACTCCCCTCTCAACACACACACACACACACATACACACACACGTTAACATCCAGCTTGCATATAAACTACCTGCTTATGTTTGTACAACCAGAGGCAGATAATCCAGTCTCTGGATATCCAGACACCCAGCTGGCATCATCCCCCGCCCTCCCACTGCTCCAGCACCTTTCAGGGTGGGGGTGAAGGGGCAGGATGATGCAACCTCAGGCGGCCAACGTTGTGGCTGCTGCTCCAGCCGGCTGATGAAAGATCGGACACTATTGGGTGAAATCACTTTAGGAATCTTCTTGGCTGTCACGTATCTTGGTTGTCACCGGGTGGAGTTAAGAAGTGCTTGTAGAATAAAACACCCTGAAAGAGGTTAAGAAGAAGAAGCCAGGTGTGGCAGCAGCACTTAGGGAACAGGGGAAGACAATCTCTTGAGAGTTCAAGGCCAGCCTGGTCTACCAGTGCCAGGACTTCCAGGGCTAAGGCCCTATCTAAAAAAAGAAGGAAGGAAAAAAGAAAAGAAAGCAAGCTTGGGAGATCACTGCCAAACTAGGTTTGAGTCATGGGTCATGGAAGACCGTAGTTTGAAGATATCTTAAAATCATTCAAGATATGCAAAACTTGCTGGTGCCCTGATAGCTTTCCAGGAAGAGGAGCGGGCCAATCTTTCGGGTTTTTCCGTTCTCCCTGCCAAGGCCTGCCGAGGCCTCGCGCGGGCTCTTCTGGATGCCTAAGGTCTAGGCCTTTTCTCCAGACATCAGCTGGAAGGAAGAACACTCTTTCACTCGGTCTCCCCGCCCAAACATCTAGACTCACATCCTCAACAGACACACAGCACGACCCACAGGTGCGACTTCCACATTTCTGGAAGCCACATTCTTTTTTGTTTAAGGTCCTGAGGGTTGAACCTGCAGTTTTAAACTTGCTGGACAACCTATCACTCAGCCACACCCCCGACTCTGGCTGCCACATTCTTTAAAGGTTAAAAGGAAAGCACTGTGGACTGGGGATTGTCCTTCAGTGGCACGTGGCTTGCCACGTGTGCCAGGCCACAGCTGAATTCCAGCACCGCAAATAAAGAGAAAGATGGACAAGAAGGGGAGAATATGGACATGTCTGTGAGCACAGCACCTGAGAGCCGGAGGCGGGAGGATTAGTCCGCTTCAGCTGCACAGTGAACTAGATGCCAGTCTGGGCTACCCGAAAGAAGTCAAAATAAACAAGCAAAGAAACAAATACAAAGACTGATAAGGCCAGGACTGGTATCTCAGGACTTTAATCCCAGCACTCGGAAGGCAGAGGCAGAAGGATCTCCCCGAGTTTTACAGGCCAGCCTGGTCTACAAAGAGCAGCAGTTCTCAACCTGTGGGTTACGATCCCTTTGGGGATCCAACAACCCTTTTCCAAGGGTCACCTAAGAACATCGGAGAACATATTTACATTACGGTTCATAACAGTAGTAAGGTTACAGTTATGAAGTAGCAAGAAAAATAATTTTATGGTTGGGGATCAATTACCATAACATGAAGAACTGCATTAATGGGTCGCAGCGTCAGGAAGGCTGAGAACCACTGATAGAGTTCCAGGCCAGCTACACAGGGAGACCTTATCTAAAAACAAACATAATAAAAAAATTTAAGAAAAATGATAAAACAGATTAAACTTTCTTTTAAAAAAGAAGAGTGAGTTTCAGGACAGCCAGAGCTACACAGAAAAACTGTCTCAAAAAGCCAAACAAAAGGATAATTAATTAATAACTTGCTTGTTTGTTTTTGAGATACAGTCTCATTAGTTCAGGCTGGCAGCAAAGGAGCTCAATCTATCAGTCTAGGATCACCTTGGACTCTTTTTTTTTTTTTAATGTGTTTAGATGTTTTGCCTGTGTGTCTGTCTGTGTGGCACAGACCTGGTTCCTCAGAAGACCAAGGAGGCTGGAAGAGCGTGTCGGATCTTCCTGGAACTGGAGTTACAGGTGGTTATGAGCTTCTAGGTGGGTCCTCTGGCAGAGCAGCCAGTGCTCTTAACCACTGAGCCACCTCTCAACCTCGATCCTCCCCTCGGGCGTTGGGATTACAAGTGTGCACCACCAACAGATGAAATTGATTTAAATAACATTTTTAATCTTGAAATTATATTTTATTTAGTGTGTGTGTGTGTTTCGGGATGCCTGTGGCGATCAGAAAACAAGCTGAGGGAGGCAGCTTTCACCTCCCACCTTCAGGAATTGAACCTTTGTCAGCAACCACCTTTGTGTGCAGACATCTTATCGGCCCAATAATGGGGAATCTCAAGAATCTATAGAACTTGAATGTCCTCAGGTGACAGTGGGAAGAGGTGGGGGAGGGGAGTGGTGGACAGTCTCTGAGGCGTGTCCTAGGCTGGTAATTAATTACAGGGAAGGGAAGAACGAAACTGTGTTTACCACTCTCCAGACCCAGGTCTTTCTTCCTGAGCGACTGGCAGGTCCAGGACTGTTCTAGGCCAGTGCTCAGAGCCCCTCCCTAATGGAGATGCTTTGTGCTCAGAGTCTCTCTCTTTAATCAGGAAGCTTTGTGATCTGAGTCTCTCCTTAATCGGGATACTTCCTTCCAGCTCAGAGTTCTTGTCCTTGCCTCTCCTCCTCCTCCTCCTGGAAGCCTTCCAGGATAAGCTCTCCAATCTTACTTGTCGGCTGTTTTCCTGGAGACTTATCAACATTTATAAACTAAAACCACTTCCTACCCCACCCTCCAGCCTTTGGGGACACCCAGTGTCCCAGAGATAGCAATGCTTGGGGACAGAGCAGTGAACAGACTAGGTGTCAGAAAGTAAACAAACTTAACCCCAAATAAGGTCATTTCACAGGACAATCAATGAGGGGGAAGGGAGGGAGGGAGAGAGAGAGAGAGAGAGAGAGAGAGAGAGAGAGAGAGAGAGAGAGAGAGCTACTTCCAGCTACTTCCACTTCTTGTTGATAATTCTCAAATGAACCAGGAGCTGGACAGTGTGGGCTGGTGTTGGGAGTGTTTAGCAAGCATCCATGAGGCCCTGTAGCACAAGAACAATAGCAACAAAAGCCCCTGCTTAATAGCAAGTTTCAGGTCAGTCGGAGTTATACTGGGAGACACTGTCCCAAAAAGTAACTACACCCGCCTATACCAGGTTTAAGCTGAGCTTGGTGGTACATACCTGTAGAGCCAGGACTTGAGAGACTGGACAAGGATCAGGAATGCAAGGCCCTGTTGAAACACTGTAACCAAAATCAGCTTCGGGTTAGGAACAAAAGGGTTCATTTGGCTTACACTTCCACAGCACTGTTCATCATGGGAGGAAGTCAGGACAGTAACACAAGCAGGGCAGGAACCTGGAGGCAGGAGCTGCTGTAGACCCAGGCAGTCCTCAAACTCACAGAGATCAGAGATCTGTCTGTCTCTGCCTCCGGAGTGCTGGGATTAAAGGCATGCGCCACCATCACCCAGCTGAGTGTAGTTGTTTTTGTTTGTTTGTTTGTTGGCTTGCCTCACATAGCTTGCTCAGTCTGCTTTTTCCTTTTCCTTTTTTTGGAGACAGGATTTTGAGATGCAGCAGGGTTTGGAGAAAGATGGGGAGAGGGATTGGGATGGGCTTCCACCCGAACATTCCAGACTCTTTGGGTATACGGATGCCAGGGTCTGGGATGAAATTTCCGCCAGAACGTCTCTCTTTTTTGTTTTTTTTATTTTTCGAGACATGGTTTCTCTGTGTAACAGTCCTGGCTGTCCTGGAACTCGCTTTGTAGACCAGGCTGGCCTCAAGATCACTGAGATTCACCTGCCTCAGCCTCCTAAATGCTGGGATTAAAGCCTCATACCACTATGGCCAGGTTTCCAGCTTGCTTTTTTATAGAACCCAGAACCACCAGCCTAGGGTGGCACCACCCACAATAGGCTGGGCCTTCCCACATTAATCACTAATTAAGAAAATGTTCCACAGGCTTGTGGACAGCCCATTTTCTCAATCAAGTTCCCCTCCTCTCAGGTGAATGCATCTTGTGTCAAGGTGACAAACCACTGACCAGCATACCACCTGTGGCCCTCATTTAGTAGATTTAGATGTAGGATGGGTAAACCTAGGAGGGGGAATAATGCGGTCATGATCGATTGGTCCAATGTCATTTTACCCTTCAGTCACCCTGTGGGTTGCTCTCTGGGATGTAGGCTGGTCAGATTAGAGGCTCTGTTCTCCCCGCACCAGGCTCAGGGAACTCAGGAAGGCACAAAGTGGTTCTGTCCTAGAGTGGAACGCAGTGGGTGACTTTATAAAAAAACACAAACCGCAGTGCAGAACCAGAGGCAGTTGTGGTGGTGCACACAACAAGCCTGTCACCCCAGCACTCAAGAGCTGAGGCCAGAGGACCGTGAGTTGTCACCAGCTTCAGCTGCATGGGAGACCCGGTCTCAAAATACAAGGCAAAACCAAACAAAACCCTAAACATTAAAAAATGCTGAAAATGGGGTCGAAGAGATGGCTTTGGGGTTAAGAGCCAGTATTGCTCTTCCGGAGGACAGGAGTTCAGGTCCCAGCACGCACACCTGGAGGGAACCCCGGAGACTCTGACACCCTCTTCTGGCCTTCGTGGGCACCTTCACGCATATGTATATAAATACCTACACATAGGCACAGAGAGGCACACACATAATTAAAAATAATAGAATACAGCTTTTCTTGTTTGTTCTAGAATTCTGTCTCAACAGTAGAATGCTGAGCCTGTGTTTAATCCCACACAAGCAGGGTGAGGGAGACAAGACTCTCACTTTCCACACACTTTAAAAAACAGCTGCACTCTCTCCTGTCCACTAAGGACCTTTCCACCAGATTCACCAGGAAGGGCAGGCAGGGTACTAAGGAGATTAGTCTCCTGCCTTCCCACCTCACCCTACCCCACACCACTTGGTCAGGGGTGGGTGGGGGTACGCCAGGATTAACAGAGAGATCTGAGTGAATCAGAGTGACCAGGCCCCAAACAGCCCAGAGTGACCTGGGAATCAGACCCATCAGAGTCCTTTACCTATGATCTTTGGTGGGAATCCAAGGGTCAAGCAGGGGTCACAAGCGGGCAGGGAGGCAGGTTCCAGAACCTTCTCTGTTCTCTTTAGGACCTGAGACCATTCCTCCTTGCTCAGCTCTGAGCAAGCATTTCTGGTCTCAGCCTCCCTCCCCTGAGCTAAGTCTCCTGCACCCCAGGATTTATTTCAGGGCTTGCTTCGCCTACTTTGCCTGACGTTTGCGACAAGCTGGGTGCCAGGGAGTCCTCACCATCTGCCAGCCTCCGCCACCAGCCAGGCAGCCGGCAGTGGTGGTGAGCCTGAGCTCACTCTCCACCCAAGCGAATCCTCTATCCACTTACTGATTTTATTTCTTCCCTCTCTAAAGCAAAGACACTTTGTACAGCTCAGTATGGAGAGGTCTGGAGATCAGCGTTGGAGGGTGAGATTTGATAAACTTTAAACTTCTCTCTTCCTCAAACTTTGGCAAAGCCTTAAATACGTATTATCCTCAATGCATCTTAAAAAAAAAAAAAGCTATGTAGACCAGGCTAACCTTGTATTCCTGCCTCTGCCTCCCAAATGCTGGAATTGAAAGGCATTTACCACCATGCCTGGCCACATATACCCCCTTTTTAAAAAATTGTATTAGTTTTTTGTTTGTTTGTTTGTTTTGCTTTTGGAGACAGGATCTCATTGTGCAACCTTAGCTGCCTGGAACTCACAACATAGACTAGGCTGGGCTCGAACTCATAGAGACGTACACATTAAGATTAAGGGCATATGCCACCAAGCTTGACTCTACTAACAAACAACAACAAAACTTATTTTGTGTGCCTGTATGGGTGGGTGTGAGCGTGCCTCAGTCCAAGTGTGGAAGTCAGAAAACAACTTTCAGGTGTTAGTTCTCTCCTTCCATTATGTGGGGGTCAAACCCAGGTTGTTAGACTTGGCAGCAGGGGACTTTACCTGCTGAGCCATCTTACCTGCCCACATAACTACCCTTCCACACAAGGAATTTTCCTCAAGTATACAAAAAACATGCAAAGAAGCTCATGGTTCATTCACACACTGAACTCAACAATAAATCTGTTAATAAAATGACGATAGATTCACATAACGACATTGCATGTAGTCATCAAAAAAAAATGAGAAAAATCATAGGTGCCAGGAATGAATCATATCCAAGATATAAATGAGAAATGCAAAACTGAACAGGACACCTTACATAACCCTGTGTGTGGTTGAAGACACTTATCTTTTTATCCATATTCAAAGAAAAACACATGGAAGATTATGTTCAAAATTTGTTAAGAACAGTTACCTACAAAGTTTAATTATGTTGTTTCTTTCTTTCTTTTTGTTTTTGTTTTGTTTTGCAAGACAGGGTTTCTCTGCAGCTTTGGAGCCTGTCCTGGAACTAGCTCTTGTAGACCAGGCTGGCCTCGAACTCACAGAGATCCACCTGCCTCTCCCTCCCGAGTGCTGGGATTAAAGGTGTGCGCCACCACCACCTGGCCTAATTAAGTTGTTTCTTTACTTTCTTTTTTTCTTTTACTCTTTTTTGGTTTTTCTTTTTTTTTAAATATTTATTTATTCATTATGTATACAATATTCTGTCTGTGTGTATGTCTGCAGGCCAGAAGAGAGCACCAGACCTCATTACAGGTGGTTGTGAGACACCATGTGGTTGCCGGGAGTTGAACTCAGGACCTTTGGAAGTGCAGGCAATGCTCTTAACCACTGAGCCATCTCTCCAACCCTCTTTTTTGGTTTTTCCAGACAGGTTTTATCTGTATAGCCCTGGCTGTCCTGGAACTCGCTCTATAGATCACGCTGGCTTCAAACTCAGAGAACTCAGAGATCTGCCTGCCTCTGCCTCTCAAGTCCTACAATTAAATGCCCAGCATTTTCTAGTCATGGGGATGGTCAGTAAAAAAATTTACATATATTTAAATTTTTTTCTTCCTTTATTCCTGTATGTTTGTACTGCATGGGTCCCTAATGCTAGGGTGCTGGAGTTAAGGACACTTGTGAGCTACCATGTGTCTGCTGGGAACTGAACCCAGGACTTCTGGAAGAGTAGCCAGTTTGCCTAATGACTGAGTCTTCTTTCCAACTCCCTTGTCCCAGAATGGTTTTTGTTTGTTGAGACGTAGTTTCATTATGCAGTCCTGGATGGCCTGGAACGCTCTGTGTAGAACAGTTGGGCCACGATCTCACAAAAGTCTTCTTGCCTCTGTCTTCCAAGATCTGGGATCAGAAGTGTGCACCACCACACCCTACTAGCAAGCACAGTTTTGAACAGTTTTTGGAAGAAACATAACTAAGTGGCAGAATGTGTGCTTAGCCTTAGGAGAGTCCCAATCTCAAACCCAGCACTAAAAGAAGTATTTCTTTGTTTTGAGATGGGTTCACACTCTCCAGTGTAGTTTGGCATGGACCTCTATACAATCTTCCTGCCTCAACTTCCCGAGCACTGTGATCACAGGCTTGAACTACCCACACCTGGCTTTTTTTTTTTTTCCTTCTGTCTCAACCAGGGGGAGGAGGTCCCATGATTCGATCCAGACTCCCTATCAATAATGTGGACTGTTCCTTCCAAGGAACTGTAGGGCGGGGTGGGGGTGTGTGGAGTGAGGCTTCGAAGCCTCCTTCCTTCTAGAGCCTACTGGCCCCCATTCAAAAGAGGCCCCTGGTGGAAACTAGGCCATGCTTTAAAAGGAGGTCTATCCTTTTTTTTTTTTAAGCCTCCCTACTGGCTGGCCTCAAACTTACAGTGATCTGCCTGACTCTGAACTGCCTGCGCTACCAAGTCCAGTCTTCCTCAGCCTTTCTCACACACACACACACACATTGCATACAATGTTGTCATCTACAAATTCCAAAGCTGGAGAACCATGCAACTGAGTTTTCAAAAGTTGCACAAACAGCCAGCTCAGTTTATGATTTTGTGTCCGGCTGGGTTGGACATACTGGGAGATATCTGCCTTAAGGAAGACTGATGAGCCAGGCAGAAATGGCGGCAAAAACAATTCATCCCAGCACTCAGGGGGTAGAGGCAGGCAGATCTCTGTGGGTTGGAGGCCAGCCTGGTCTACACACACACAGAGCTCCAGGACAGCCAGGGCTATGCAGAGAAACCCTATCTCCAAAAACAAACAAACAAACAAAATACAAACCAACCCAAGAAGAAGAAAAGAAAAAGAAAGTGTGAGGGGAGGGTATGGGCTTCCTGGTTTCAGGTTTGAAGCCAGAGCTCTGGTAGGCTAGGAGATAAGACCTTTCACTCTCAAGGAAGGGGCAGAGAGAAGCAGCGGAAAGCTAGGCCTTAATCTAATCAAGGAAAAGCTACCGGAGAGATGGAGGGAGGGGTAGAAGTCGAAAGCTCAGTTTGTTTGCCTGGGAGCAAGGATCTGAATGTAGAAGTTTGTGCTTTCTCTGTTCTCTCTTTCCCTTGAGTGTCTGTGCAGTACCCAAGGACTGAAGAGGGCAGAGGAATGGAGCCCACCACCATCTCTGCTCCCAGAAGGAGTGGCTCCAAAGGGGTTCAGAGAAACGGCCCTCCCTACTGGGTGGTGGTAGCACATGCCTTTAATCCTAGCACTTGGGAGGCAGAGGCAGGCGGATCTCTGTGAGTTCCAGGCCAGCCTGGTCCAGAGAGAGTTCTAGGACAGGCTCCAAAGCTACATAGAAAAACCCTGTCTTGAAAAACCGAAAAGAAAGAGAGAAAGTCCTCCCTTTGGATTATACATTCAGACTTGTGCAAGAAAAGAGGGTGGCCAGTGGGAGGAAGGGTGAGTCAGAAGAGAACCCGGACTCTCAGCCTACAGGTTTCCTCCACCTTCCTTCCCTTTACAGTTCCAGCCGACATTCCTGCTCCAGGGGCCCTCTCCCCAGTGGGAGAATATTATACTTAGGAGGACAAAGGAGACACACCCTGCCTCCAGTTCTTGCCCACTCTACTGACCCAGTGTTCAAATTTCAGGAGCCCCAGGGGAATCCTGTCTCCCTGTCATGAAGACATGAAGTCAGCTTGCAGCTCTCTGGTCCCACTGGTGGGTCACAGTAGGATTATTCCAAAGCTCCCAAAGTCCTCCACACCCCAGCTACGCAGCGTGGCTTTTTACTAGGAATTCCCCAGGGCTCCACCACACTGTCAAAGCATCTCTCTCTCATCTGCCACCCTTCCCCTCCTTCCTCGGCCTCTGCCACCTGAACAGTCAAGCCCAAGGGGTCTGGGACAGCTGCAGGCCTCCTGTGGACACGATCCCTGACCTGCCCCGTGGACATAAGGTTCTAGTTCTAAGTACCTAAGAAGGAATGGTGTTTAGCAGAGTCCAAGCCAATAGCTTGTTGGCAGGCACCCCAGTAGCCCCTCGGAGAGACAGAGCAGGGAACACGTCTGTACATCTTTCCCCAAGTCTAAGGACCTTAATCCTAGAGGTGACTGGATGTAAAAGACAGAGAAAAATCAAAACAACAAAACCAAAAATGTGTCGCTGACAATTTTAAGACAAAAGCAGAATCTACGTGGGGAAGAAAGATCTCCCAGGACAAGGGTTTCTCTGGCCATGCCCTTCCCAGCTGGGGACTGTCCCTGAACTGCAGGACTGAAAGCCATCAATCAGGTGTGTCAGAGAGGTCAGGTAGCACACGTTCCTGGCAGAACCAGCCCAGCAGCTCTGTCAGGCAGTCCGGAGCACTGACGCACACTCGGGCACCCTTCCGGATCAGTGCACACTCACCCCACCCCCACCCGTCAGAGCTTCAGGGAGCTGGAGGACAAATCTAGATGGCCTAATCTCCGCAGCAAGCTTCAGCTTTTGGAAGAGCCTCCCCCCAGAGAAAGATGCTGAGAGCTCCCCACCCCCACCCTGTTATCAGATCCCCGGGCACTCTCTTGGCAGCCCGTGTTTGCACCAAGGCTGTGGGTGGGACTGGGGGCTGGAAAAGACTGTCCTTGCCTTCCTCAGGACTCCCACTCAGCAAGATTAGGAGAATCTCATTGTTCTGCTCAGACACAGCTGGTCTTCCTGCAGGGGGCAGGGCCCCTGGAAGGCTAAGCAGGAGCTCTGAACATGGCAATGTTACTGTGTTATCCCAACATGCATTGTGTGCATGGCAGGGCCTGCCATCAGCCAGACTAGCCTTGGATTCCTGACCCCTCCTGCCTCTACTCCCCAAATGCTGTCGGGGACTGCAGGTGTGCACAGCCTGTTCTAGTCACTTCTGTAGATGGTGTTTTCTCCATCTAGTCTCACAGGTTGGAAGTGGGGTAGATGACTGTTGTCCCCTCTGGGGAGAAGAGTTGTTCCCACAGCTGAAGACTCAGGCTTAGTCACCAGGCCAGTGCAGGTCTCCCAGCACCAGCTGCTGCCAGAGAGCTTCAGTCAGCAGGATTGAGCTCTTGGAGGTGGCTTAAGGCCAGGAATTACTTTCCATTCTTACCACATCCTCCAACGGGGGACAGAAGTCAGACCAGCATGAGGACTAGGGCAGCAAAGATGGTCAGAACGGCTCAAGGGCCAGGGTACTGAGACCTAAGAGCAGATAGACCGCTTGCAGGTAGATGGAGGAGCAGCTGGTCTCAGAGGCAAGGGTCAGAGAAGGCGTGAAGTCAAAAAACTAGATCAGGCAACCACAGCTTTAAGGGCTTGCAATTACCTCCACCATCTGTACCCGCCATCCCATAAGTACACAATCTAATTTGTCAGTGTTTGTTTTGTTAACTCAGGAGCATTCTCTCCCGCCCCCCCACTCTCCACGCAAATCCCAAACTCCCCGCAGGGCTAGATAAGGCGAGAAGAAACTACCAGATCAAAAACAAGAGCCAGAATCATCCAACTTTAATAACTTACAGGCAAATGCTTACCAAAAAAAGTAATACAGAGGACACACAAGGTTTATAAAAAGGGTTTGGGGACTCTTTACAAACGTGGGGAGGACTCGTGGCACTTTCACAGACACAAGATTGTGCCCAGAAGAGCAGCGGAGGAGCCCCCGCCCCCAATTATGGGGAGAGGGAACACGTTCTCCATTCATCCCGAATGCATTCTCTGGGCAACTGTCTGTACACCCTCCCCCTGCAAAAATAAAAATACACATCCAAATAAAACGCTAGGGAAGGACTTGGAGAACCAGGGTCGAGGTAGAGTCAGCATTTACATTTCCGTTTCCGGTCTTCCAGCCCCTACCCTCTAGAGGTGAAGGGCAGAGAAGACGCTTCATCTCCCCTCCCCCATGTGGCACCGAAACAGGAATCCCCACAAATGCTATGCTCCTTCAGTCCTTTGAGGTGGCCAGGTCCGGCACCCAAGCTGGCTGAGAGGTCACAGGCCCTGCCTGCCTATCATTATGTACTGACCCCTAGTAGGTAGGGTAGGGGCAGCCTCGGGTCACCGTCTCTTCTTGCTTGCCCGAGGTGCCTTCTTCCTCTTCAGGATCATCTCGTACAGGCGCTCGAGTCCTGGCTGCAGGCCCAGCCCGTCCACAGCGCTGCAGCCTTGCACATGGGTGAGCGTGGCGGCTGCCAGCTCCCGGACCGCCAACCTCTTCTCTACCTCAGCGGCACTCAGTGCCCCCGGTTGGTCCTGCTTGTTGGCCAGCACGAGCACCGGCACCCCCTGATTGTCGGAGGCTTTACTGATTCGGTGGAGCTCCACCTTGGCTTCCTCTAACCTTTCAGTCTCTGCGGAGTCCACCACGAACACCAGTCCATCTGTGCGGCGGGTGTAGGAGCGCCATAGTGGCCGCAGCTTCTCCTGACCCCCAACATCCCACACTTGGAAAGTTATTCCACGGGACCCCCCCAAGGGCACCCGGATCTTCTCAGTGTTGAAGCCCTTGGTGGGGACACTCTGGACAAACTCCTTGAACTTGAGGCGGTAGAGAAGGGAAGTTTTCCCTGCCGAGTCCAGTCCAATGACCACAACATGCAGGGCCTGGAAGTGGGGCAAAAAGGATGAGGCTGTGGGTGCCATGTCAGTCAAGTGGTTCCCCATGGTGAGCTAGGGTGCAGGGTAGACCTGAGAAGGCCTGGGGCTCCAGCAGAGGCCAGGAGGAGGAGGAGGAGGCGGCCTTGAAATAGCAGGTAGCACAAACTGGGTTATCTAAACAAGGAAAAGTCAAGAGAGGAAAGAAAAAGAAAAGGGTTAGAATAAACACGACTGCTCTGGACCCTTTCCTAAATCAACATCCCACCCTTCTAAAAACCCTTTTTATTAAAACGGATTTTTACGTGCCTCTTTTTTCACACTAAAAAATTATTTTGTGCATGTGTAAGCCACACACAGCTTGAGAGTGGGATTTAGGACAACTTGCACGTGTATGTGGGTCTCAGGGACCTAATAGGGTCCTCAGGCCTCAGGGCAGGCGCTTTTAACCACTAAACCATCTCACATGCCTCCCCTCCTTACCCTTTAAAAAGAAAAAAAGCGGCTACAGGTGTAACACGGACGTTCTCATGCCCCATGGGCCCTAGAAGAGGCCCCCAGGCCGGAGATAACCTCAGGTGCTAGGATCCTCGAGGGTGCGGGATCCTGCGGGATAGATCCCATGGAAGGTCGTTTTGCTGCAACCTTCTTCCAGCTCCAGGAGTGGAAGCAGACGCTATGACCTCCATTCCCCAGAAGAGAATCCTCTCAGGAAGGAGGCGGCCGGATAGTGTGCCTGAAGTAGGAGTCCCGATCCGGGTCCGGCTCCCACACGCCCTCCGCAAACCCACACCGCTGACACGCCCTCGGGGACTGTGACCGCCATCCCCACGGCCCTGTGATTGCCCTGTCTGCCTTCCTCTCGTTGCGGCCACTGCTTTCCCCACACCCCACAAGCCAACGGCTCTGCACCCGCCTCCCCCTTACCTTAGATCAGCCGCACTCCTTGCCGGCTCCGACGACCCGACACAGGCACGCAGCGTTTCAGCCACAGCGGACTTTGCAGCGCTGCTGGTCACGCTGAGCATTAAAAACCCTCTAGTGACGCCAAATGACGCGGACCAATCAGCGTCCCGTAGGTGGAGCATGAAAGGGAGCCAGCGGCCTCTGCAGCCCCATCCTGGGGAGGGACGCTCGCTCTATCCGGAACCTCCTTATTTAACCTTTTTCGACTTTATTCCAGTATTTGGAATAGAACCTGGAATTCATCAGGGCTGACAGGTGGGAAAAGATCGAAGGAACAGGCGTCGCCGCGTCTGACGACAGCAGGGAAAGAAAAGTCTTAACACTGACACCATCCCATCCCTTTCCTGCAGACGGAGCTGCTGGCCCCACCAGCCGTCTTCCTCTACCTAAAGCTCCAAGAGATTCTGGCAAGTTTTATATCTTTCCTCATCCAGTCGTCTTCTAGCATTCTTTGTCCAGTTTTCCCCACAGTGTTTACCTAGAACCCGCATACAGACGACTCATGATTCACAGTACTAAACCCGTTACTGAGGCAGGGTTTCATGGAGCCCATGGGCTCCGAACTGATTTTGTAGCAAGGATAACCTTGAACTCCTGAGTCTCCTACCTTCACCTCCCAAGGGCTGGGAATGCAGGCACACACCTGAGCACTGGGGTTAAAGGTGTGGGCCACCACCGCCCAGCAATATAGGGAGGGCCTTTCTATATATCCCGGAACTTAACTAAAGTAGACCAGGCTGGCCTCAAACTCAAACGTCCACCTGCCTCTGCCTTGGAATGCTGAGATCAAAGATGCTGACCGTCATACCCAACTACTCTGTTTTTTTTGTTTTGTTTTGTTTTGTTTTTTTGAGATGGAATCTCATGATGTCGTCTAGGCTGGCCTGGACCCAACCTGTGTGCCTCAGTTTCTTGAGTGCTGCGACCACTGGTCCCATTGCCTCTACTGATTCTCACAATAGCATTTTAGGGACTGTTGTATGTCTCTTACAGGTACAGAGCGTTCCAGAGGATTAAAGGTCTTGTCTACAATCACATGTTGGCAGTATGTGGCTGAGTGAGTTCTGTCTGAACCTAGTGCCACACACCACTTGGCTGCCATCTTCTCATGGGCCAGCCATAGGGCTAGGCAGCCTTAGTGGAAATTAAGCAGCACCAAGGCTGCTCAGACCAAAGGCAGATCTCCAAGGGCCTACCTTGTTAAAACAGACTTTAAAAGGCTGGGCAGAGTGGCACACACCTAGTCTCAGCTCTCCATACAGAGGTTGGGGAATCTCTTAGTTAGGCCAGCCTGGTCTACACAGTGAGTTCCAAGACAGCCAGCATTACACAGTGAGGCTCTGACTTAAAAAATACAATAAGCCGGGTGGTGGTGGTGCACACCTTTAATCCCAGCACTCGGGATGCAGAGGTAGGCAGATCTCTGTGAGTTCGAGGCCAGACGGCCCAGGCACGCTGGGCAGTGGTAGTTTGCCTAGTCTGCACAGATGCGCGATTCTAGCCCCAGGACTTCGGTGAGTTAGGAATGAGATAAAATAAAACTCTGGTTGACTTTACACTGAGCCTCTGCATGAGTTCTAGGTTAGAGTTTGAGGGTTACAGAGATCTCAAAGGTCCTACTCTGTAATGAGTGACAGGTAGTGACAGTTCAGGAAAACCCATACATTGAATGTTTACAGATCATCAAACAGGGGCCTGTAGGATTTCAGAGGCGGTAAAGACTGTGTCAGCTAGACGCTCCTTGGAGTTTTCTAGAGATGCAGGACTTGGGTGGGAGCATCGTCCTTAGCAGCAGCAAGTTCTGGTAGCCCTGAAAGGGAGGGGATGTCACAAAGGGCAATGTGGCCAAAAGGACAACAGGATTACCCTTATTAAACGCGGCAGTGGAAAGAGGATTAGAAAGGGAGGAGGGAAGTTATTGCCAGACTGCCTGAGTCCAGCCCTTTCCTGCCTGGCCACCTCCAGCCAAGTGCTGATGAGAAAGCTTCCACACATTCACCGACAGCATGCCTTACCACCTCTTTGTCCCCTCCCTACCGCTAAACCAGACACCTGGCTTGTCTGGCAGTTCAAAAAGCCTCCAAATCCCTAGAGATCTTCAGAAATTAATTAGTCTAGGACCTAGACCTTAGAAAATAATTTTGTTACCTCCCCCAAATGGGGGTGATAGGACCGATTACAATGGTAGCTGAGGCTCAGAGGCAGAGATGAGCATGATGGAGCCAGGAGAGGAGGACCATGGGATATGCTAAGGACCTAGGGGACACCACCCTACACGGTGGCACTGCAAGTCTAAGAGCTTAACACAATTATCTTTTTTGAAAATTCGTAATTGAGTCAAGCACAGTGGTACAGCCCTGTGATTCCAGTAGTGGGAGTCAAGAGGTTCCGAGCAAGCCTAGGCCACCTGATGACTTCCAGGACAGCCAGTGCTAGACAGCCAAGATTCTTTCAAAACACAAAAAGAAGGAGTTGGGTGTGGTGGTTCACACCTCTAATCTCTGCACCTGAGAGACAGAAGCAGGAGGATCAGTTGTGTAAGGACTTGCTCTGTGACGGAGCAAGGTTGAGATCAACCTGGGCTACAGAAGACCCTGTCTCAAAAACAAACACACAAAAA
>JAQHUG010000032.1:5913982-5933595 GCA_028555095.1 Dicrostonyx torquatus | reverse complement strand
AGCATTCAGAGCATGGATAGCTTGGGAGAAAGACAATAAACGCAAGGTCACGCTGTAAAGGACAGAGAAGTCCGAAGCGGCCTTTGAACGGTGATGGTGTGAAAGCCTGTTTCTTCCTCGCGCCTCCGGGAACACATTTGGGGAAAAATACCAGTTTCTATGTTGGGGCAACGGTCCCCGACAGCCAAGCAACACTGTTCCACTGAGCTACATCCCCAGCCAGCCTCCTCACACCCAGCCTTCTCACAGCCCAGCCTTCTCACAGCCCAGTCTTCTCACAGCCCAGCTTCCTCACACCCCATCCTCCTCACAGCCCAGTCTCCTCACAGCCCAGCCTCCTCACAGCCCAGCCTCCTCACACCCCAGCCTCCTCACAGCCCAGCCTCCTCACAGCCCAGTCTCCTCACAGCCCAGCCTCTTCACACCCCAGCCTCTTCACACCCAGCCTCCTCACAGCCCAGCTTCCTCACACCCAGCCTCCTCACACCCAGCCTCCTCACACACAGCCTCCTCACACACAGCCTCCTCACACCCAGCCTCTTTACACCCAGCCTCCTCACAACCCAGTCTCCTCACACCCAGCCTCCTCACAGCCCAGCCTCCTCACAGCCCAGCCTCCTCACAGCCCAGCCTCCTCACACCTAGCCTCCTCACACCCAGCCTCCTCACCCCAGCCTCCTCACACCCAGCTTCTTCACACCCAGCCTCCTCACATCCAGCCTCCTCACAGCCCAGCCTCCTCACAGCCCAGCCTGTTCACACCCAGCCTGTTCACACTCCAGCCTGTTCACACCCCAGCCTCCTCACACCCAGCCTCCTCACACCCCAGCCTCCTTACACCCAGCTTCCTCACACCCCAGCCTCCTCTGTTGACTTTTTATTTTTTGTTTTGTTTTGTTTTGTTTTTGAGACAAGGTTCCACTGTGGTGCCCCGGCTGTCCTAAAAGTCCCTCTCTAAACCAGGCTGGCCTCGAACTCTCAGAGATCCACCTGCCTCTGACACCCAAGTGCTGGGATTAAAGGTGTGTGTCACCGCCGCCCAGCTATGTTCACTATTAGTATTATTCAATACTAGCAATAAAAGAAGTCTGGTAGGACCCTGTAATATTGAGTTGGAAGTGTCACCCCAGCTTCTGGCCTGGGAATTGCCCTGGTCCGGACTCCAATTCCCAGCCTGCCAAGCGCTTGGACTCAATTTCCAGCCTGCCAAGCGCTGACCCCTCCGACAGGGTATTTAGGCTCCCTCCGGAAAAAGGAACATATGGTCTTCAGGGTTTGCGTGGTCTCCTCTACCTGCCATGTTGTCCCTGTCTACCTGGGAATGTGGCATTTATTAAATGTGGGTGCTTTTGATTCAGTCTAATCTGGTTTGATTGGAGTTCTTTGCGCCAGCCAACAGGCTCTTTTTAAGGATTATTTTTAACAAACCCCAGATGGCAAATGTGGGTATCTGTTGTGCTGGAATTCTGAGGGCTGGGTTACGCTGTGCTCAATGGAGCGGGTTTAGCGCCACATAGCTAGTGTTTCAAGCTGACCAGCTGTGACAAAACAGTGAAACAGGATGGGAACGCTGTGGGAGGAGCGAGGGGGGGAGGGGGGCGAGGGGAGGCGTGAGGGGTAACACTGAAAGTATCTGGGGAGGAGGCCACAGGGGAATGCAAAGCAGTTGGTAGATACTAGTAGATGTGAAGGGCCGATCTAGGGATCAGGTAAAGAGGTAGCTGGAGTAGGGCCAACATCCAAGTACAGAGAGACCTGAACTCCCGGAGGGATCATCTGAGTGGCTGAGGAGATCAGCAGCCATGACAGGAGGACAGATTGGAACGATGATGAATTCAGAGCTAGTGTTCAAGGAATTGGGGGACGCTCAGGGATAGACGTGACAAGGGAACAGAAGGGCAAGGGTGTTAGGGCTTACCAAGAGGGGAAAATGGGGTGTAAGAGACAGACCTATGACAAGGGGAGAATGAGGCTTCCGAAGCTGCAGCGGCAAACAGATGCAGAACTGTAACATTAAACCAGGAACCAGGCAGAATCAGGAGAGCTGGGGCTTCTGGAGGAAGTTGATGAGCCCAGAGATGGACTCCCAAAAGCTTTTTGTGTGAGTGTGGGGATAATGTGTGTTTGAGCACTAAAGGACAGAAAGTACATATTTTTTAATATTTTAATAATAATCCTATTACAATGATCAAATCACTGCATGATACAGATTGAGTAAGCTCCGTCCTGTCTCCTTGTTCCACTTAAGGTGTTCTGCTGGGATAAGAGGCTCATGGGATAGTAAATTGGAAAGAATAGACACGACCAGTGACTGTCAGGGACCATTTGCCCTAATAATTACAGAAGGTCATCAAAGGCCTTTAACTTAGAATGTTTAACAGAGCCAGCTAGGATTTTTGACTCTAGGAAGCTTGCAAAGATAAGGAAGCCATTGCCTCCAGGAGGTTTACAGAGATTCCCCTCTTCCTTAATTAGCTATCCACAAAGGAATGTTTGCACAGGTATGCTAGTTAGCTAACTAGGTGTTTATTACCCCCAGTTCCTGCTCTCTGCCTCGAGGTGTTTATTACCCCCAGTTCCCGCTCCCTGCCTCCACCTCCACCAGCTCCACATTTCTGGGCTATATATATGGGCATTGTCCCTTAATAAAGTGAGACCTTGACAAGAGAGATTTCGCTTGGTCTCCTTCTTTTCTCTCGCCCATGATTTTCAGGTAGGAGCCTCTTCGGACCCTGAATAACTGGACCCGCGGGTCGGGTTCAAGTGACATATCAAAATGCTGAGAAGTAGCATCAACTACAAACGCCTCTTCCACAGTCACATGTGGTGAGCACCTTTGCAGTGATGGATGTCTGTTTCCCAGCTGTTCCTAATCCACACCCCTGCAATGTGGCTCTTACAGGTTTCTTATTCTCTCCTAGCCTTTTGCTTTCTTTTCTGGGAGGGGTGTGGCCACCACGAGCCTCGGGCAGCACACCTATAGGCTCTCAGGTGTAGTTGAGAGTGTGGAGGTCAGATGGCAGCTTTTACAAGTTCTCCTTCCACTACATGAGTCCCAGAGATCAAATTCAGGTCATTAGGCTGAGTGGCAAGAACCTTTACTGGCTGAGTCATCTTACTGGTCCCATATAGGTGTCTCTTAAAAGCACACTAGAGACCGTGTTTCTTATCTCTAAAATAGAAGTACTGCCCGTTTTATAGCGTGTTGTAAAGAATCTTCTCCACTCATCTAGGGCTTTTCTACCTCGAGCCTCTCCTCACCTGCCTTTTTCTCACACACTGGTCAGCCTCTGGCGTGTGTGCAGCTAGAAACAGAAGCACGGACACAGGTATTAGATACGCTCACAATTATCGTATTGTATACGCATGTTTACATTAATGTTTTTCATCTTGAAGGATGAGATTTCGTACCCAGGACAGTACTCAGCATCTACCTGGCCTTTGACAGTTGCTGAATGAATGAATGTCAAATGATTCAATGTGTACAGTGCAGACCATCCTCCCTGCTCCAACTCCCCAGGCTTCGGCTGCTGGCTGGCTGTTTTCAGGCTATCTTCTAAGCTGGCATCCCTGAGAAGGCCGTGTCCTGGTCTGCAGGCATGAGAATAACTGGAGAGAAGTTTCACTGCCAAATGAACATCACATCTAAACTGTATCCTGTGTAAACCATCCTTGGGAGTCTCACAGATGTGCGTCCAATCTGGATAGAACAGGAAGCAGGCAGATATGAGGCTGAGCAGAGCTGGGGGATGCTGAGGAGCAGCCCTGTGACCCTAAGTGTATCTAGAGCTGCTGAGATATTCTACACAGGCCTGCAGAGAGCAGGGAAATTATCTCTACCTTGTCCCTCTAGCACCCGCCTTGCCTCTAGTTGTCCACAGGTCTATATTTTAAAAAGCAAAACAAACCAATGTGAATTTTCCACCAGTTTGTTAGGGTAGAGAACATCTGATCAGGCCAGAACTTAAGTTTTAGGACTTGGGGGAAAAAGACCCAGGTCCACAGAGCAGTAGGCAAAGTGATGCAAGTATTCCAGTAAGCCTGACTCCTTTGAGTGTACAGGAGGCAGGCGATGCCATGGGGGCCACGCGTGAGTAGGCTAGGAATGCCAGGCTTTTGATGAGCTAGAAAAGTTACCAAGACAGCTGGGATTTAGCTGAGTCCTCAGCCTTGAAAATAATATGCCATCTGCCTCTCAGAGGTGACTTGTGCTGTGTGAATGGAAAGATATTTTATAACCAAGGCTGAGAATCCTGTAGTTGAAAATAAAACTTTGCCTGCTGCCCAGACAGGGTGAGGTCAGTGTCACTTTGGGCCTTCCTCTTCTTAGGGGCCCACTTTGTTTATGGCTTCTGGGAGAGAGTCATTGAACTCCTGGAAGAAGTACAAAGTTAAGCTGATTCTCGGAATGCCAGGTAACTTGTCTTTCCCTCTGAGATTTAGTTAGGGATTCTAAGTCACCCCAGCTACTTCCCCTGCATCCTTGTGGACAATCTCATCCCTGTTGGAAGAATCCTGGTAATCCTGGTTTTACTGCTTCTGAGCCACATTTTCCTCATGTGCGGCACTAAGAGCCTGTGCATATCCCTCAGTGTTTCCCCTGCATCCTCTACCTTGGCTATATAATAATACCACCTGTCTCAACAGTGACTGCCTTAGCAAGAAAAAAATCTTTCCAGAAACAGAAGAGGAAATATGAGTTCTCCTTCCCTCGACCTTCTCAGCCCCAACACCAAGCCTCGAGCTTATGTGACTCCCATGTTCCTGTAAGCACCTGCGTTGTAGATACCAAAGGAAGCTTTCTAAGAGAAACACTGGCCCAAGACAATTACTGATCATGTCTTTTTTTTTTTTTTCTGTCTCTCCTAAGGTGCATCCCAGGCCCCATTGAGATACACCCAGAGCTTGGTCCATAACCACAAAGAGCAAAATCACCCAGAATCTGACATGGAATTTACAAGGCTCCTTACTGCAGACCATGGCGGCCTCTTTGTAAGCAGCAGTCAGAATCAGGAAGAGTTGGTTTCCTTGGCATTGATTTGCCACAGGATAGAGGAGACCAGCTTTTGTTCTGGCTTAGTAGCTTCTTGCCTTTAACTCCAGCAGCCACATCTCCTAAAGCAAAGATGGCTTAGGTGAAGTCCTTCCTTTGGTTTCTGACCTCAGATAATGAATTTTACAAATGGAAACATCTTCCATCATGGACCATTTTGGTAGAGAGGAGTCTGCTGCCCCGCGTTCCTCTGTGAGTGAGGACTCTGATGGCAGGAGAGTCTCACTAACTTCCTGGGCTTCGGTAGCCTATCAAGCAGCTGTAGCTCCTGAGTTAGTTAGTGCCCTCCACAGGCGGCTGGGGACTGGGTTTCCTTTAGCTAGTCAGTCAGTCCTTCTGGTGTACCATTTCTGGACGCTTTATGGCCACTTGAGGCCTCTGTTCATTCTCTCTGCATTCTCAGTTTCTTCCTGGACTTTATAACTGTACATATCTCAGCAGTCAATCATGCCTGAAGGCTCCAGAAGAATCCCCAAAGATGGGCCAGTGGCAGTGATGCACATCTTTAATCCCCGACAAGCGAAAAAGAAAAGTCCCCGAACATGGGGATCACAACGGTTCTGGGTTGATGAACACATGCACAGGGAAGGAATGCTCCCTGAGCCTTCCCCGCTCACCTCACTTATGCACCTCTTCCCCTGGCTGTTCACTGCTCCCCAGAATTCTTTGTCACCAGTAGGAAGGGAACTGTTTTCCTGGACTCCGAGTCATCCTAGCAAGTGATCACCTTGAGGTGGCCGTCTAGCTGGTAGGATGCCCTAGTGACAACCTGGACTGTGACTGCCATCTAAACAGGGACTCCAGGAGAGCCAAGCCCTTATCTGAGCAGTCTGGCACTAATTCCAGTTAGAGCCAAGTTCAGTTGATTCTAGGACACCAATCTAGTACTTCCATAGAATTGTAAAGTTGCTTGGTGTGCCTCCCTCTCCAGCTGGTGTCAGAAGTATTGAGAATCTGGAGTGGCAGAGAACAGGGTGCTTATCCTGCACTCGGGTAATTTAAAAATGGGCCCACAAATTTGGCTCTTTCAAAAGATGGTGTCTTGCGTCCCATTCCCTTGGCTGCGGGCTGGATTTGGTGGACTGAGGCAGAAGTGATGCTGTGGGCCTTCTGAAGCTGGGCCATAAAGAACATCGCCTCCTCCTCTTTGTCCTCTTCCTTCTCGTCCTATCTCTTCCGCCCCTCCCTTTTCCGCCTCCCTCAAGCCTCATCTCACATGTGGACAGACCCTGGTGCACAGGAACTACTGAGATGTGCCCTTAATAAGCAACACCACTTACTCAGGCATACGGCTGAGCAAACAACCTTGACAGTGGAGCCTGCAGCCTCAGTGAAGGCGTCCGATGGCCGTAGCTCTGGCCTGGATCTTGAGACCCCCGTGAGAGATGCTGAGCTCGAACTGTGGAAGCCACTCCTCAGTGTCTAACGGGCACAGATTGTGTAGAATTAGCGCTTATATCATTTAAACCGCTGTCTTGGGGTGCTATCTGTATCAAATAGCCTGGAGGCCCTCTCAGCCAGGAGATGGAAGGGGACTTTGGCCCCAGACTGCCAATTGTCACTTGCATACAACCATTGTCATGCCAGTATCTCACTGACTCTCGTAGGCACAAATCTCCTTGCGTCCTATCACATAAAGGGGACACTATCAACATATTCTGCAAATATAAATTGGTTTACGCACAACAGAAGGCCTTAGCAACAAAGTGAGCATACTCATTCCCATGCCAAGTGTTCAGAGGAGAGGCAGCCCATGTACCAAGGTGGGGTTTCTGCAGGGAGAGGATCGTCCTCAGAATGCCCTGCGTGTGTATGGGGATGGGGAAGCAGGTAACATCTGCTCCGCTAAGAGAGCTCCTGGTGACAATGATGACCATCTCATTAGGCTGTGGAGCTCAACACTCCCATTGATGTCACCGGTTCCTGTGGAGCCAGCAAGGGCTCTACTCTTCAGACCCCCGTCTAATGCCCATATTCTCCTAAGACTTCCTGCTAAGTCTGTCTGTACCTGCAGTTTTCTCCTGCTTGTCGTATCTCTACCTTTAGGCCAGCATCCGAGGACTGTCCTCCACCTTAGCTTCCTCGGGTCATCCCACCACTTTATACCACAGTTTCTATGCCCTCACCAAGGCCAGCGATCAGGTTCCTTGTCTCACAGGCTTCAGAGCAAACGCATCTGGAAGGGCCAGGCCTCTCTCTTATATCAGCTAAAACACCTCCCTTATTCTACTTCCCTTTCTCCAAGCACCTCTTACAGTGACTCAGCACAGAACTGAACCTCTTCTTTATACACAAGCCACTGTCACATCCAAACAGTCTTCTCGTTCTGGATTTAGCCATCTGCCCCTTCTACCAATCCAGGGACCTGAAGCTCTCTAGAATGCTGCTCTAGACTTTGAGAAGCTTGGTGGCTCAAGGGTCGCTATACCTGCTTTCCTTCTATTCCTTTGTGTCCAAAGCTATTGTTAGCATCAACACGCGGCTCCTGTTATCAGTTTGAGCTAACCTGAAGAGTCTGTGTCCTTGTCACAACATTGTAACTAAAGTGTCTAGCACTGTAGTGGTATAGGATTGATTGATGGCAATAGCAGGACAGCATAATGGAGGCTGGCTTAAAAAACTAAGTCCTTGTTTGGATGCAAGATCTAGGGCTCTTGCGTAGGCTTCTCTCTATCTACATGTTTTGTTTTTTCAAGCTGCCAACAGTTAATTTTGAGACAAGGTCTTGCTCTGTAGTCTAGGAAGGCCTGGAGCTCACTGTGTGGTCCACACCGGCAACTGGTACTCAACTTGTAATTTATCTTCAGCCTGTTAAGTGCCAGCTTTACTATTGTGTGCAATCATGCTCAGCAGGCAATAACTGTGAGCAGGTCTGCATCCATTGATTGTTGGGTTAACCGGCATAAGATGTAAAAGGTCCAGTCCAGGGCTTGGCACCGAGTATACACACCGTTCAGAGGGGAAGCGGTGGATGCAGCATCCCTGCTTCCCCTCTTCAAGATTCTCCATATTCTTGTCCTTTAAGTTGCCTCGCTGATGACACCACGTGGAGAAACACCAGATATCCATGCTCAGGAAGGAGCTTCCAGAGGTGCCTCCTTCGCAGCCAGCTCACTGACCAGCTGAGGACTAGAGGGCCACTCGCTCTGCTTGGAACCATAACCAGCCACACAGGCCGGTGGTTCCCAGCCACACTGCTCCTCTAGGGACCAAGAATGCTGAGCATCCATGACCGGCGCCCGTCTTTGTATCACCAGAATGACAGCATCTCTGTGATCAGTAGGTGCATTCTCAGCTCTCATAATTTTCTTTCTTTTTTTTTTTTAACAAAAGGCTTCTAATTCTCAAGAATCTATTAAAAATAACTTAGTATTTTTCATGGGACGGAGGAATATAAACTTACAAGATGGGGTGACTCCGTCAAGTCAGTCCCTTCCTCAGGAGCTCCCCTCTCTTCCTAATGCCAAAGCTTCTAACCTTGAAAGAAGCAAATAAACATGTCCTTAGCAACTCATTTTAGCTAATCACCCCAGCCATTTCCTCTGCATCCCTTTTGAAAATCTCCTCCTATCCCTTGCCTTGTAGAGTCTGAGCCATGTTTTCGTTGGGTTGGCAGGCTGGGTCTGTATAAATCCCCAAGCCACAGTGGTCACCTGAGTCAGAAAAATCCTACCTAGGAAACAGGAAGGAGAGCCATGAATTCTGCTTTGCCCTGTCTTCTCCAGTCTTTGCCAGGTTTCAGAAGTATTTGATGCAGTCTGATTGTTCTAGAACAATGCTGCCTGTAGAACAGAAGTTCTCGACTTGTGGGGTGCAACCCCTTTGGGGTTCCCTTTCACAGGGGTCACATATCAGATAGCCTGTATATCAGATACTTATATTGCAATTTATAACAGTAGCAACATTACAGTTATAAAGTAACTACTAAAATAATTGTCCAGCTGGGCTCACCAAGACTTGGTGAGCTGTATTAAAGGGCCACAGCATCAGGAAGGTGGAGAACCACTTCTCTAGTAGGTTCTGGAAGATGTAATTCTGACAAAGAATTCTCCAAAGAACTCATATCTCCTAAAGATGAAGAGGCACCTCCTGAAGGGAACTTCCAAGGCTTATCATTGAGAAGCTTCATCAGGCCTGTTCTGGAGATGAGCTTGGCACAGGACAGTTGCACGCGGGTATCACAGCAATCCATCTTCAAAGTCCTGATAACATGAGAAATAAGCCTTCTCACGTTGTTGTTGGGGATGAGGGGCCACAGTTGCTGGTTTAGCTGAGATTCAAAGCGTTCACCTGGTGACATCAGCAATAGGTAAGCAAATTCTTTGAAATGGTCATCAGAGTGAGACCCCAAGACAAAGTCTAACTGTGGCTCGCTTGTTTGCTGAGCAGTTGGAATTAAATCAGATGTATGTCCATTAGACTCTACAGCAGGATTCTCAGGGGGAATATTTTCTGATGCAGGTTCTTCAGGCACAGTGAGGGTTGGTTTGAGGACGTTTTCTTCAGTATTATCTGTTGCTGCCTGATTTTCTTCAAGAGGTTTTTCTCTAGGAGGTCCTAAGGCAGCATATAATTCTGAAAAAGGCTTTTCTTCATAACTCAGGTCTCTTAAAGATGAAAGACCACTCCTGCAGGGAAATTTAGTAGACTCCTCACTGCAGAGGATGCTGGCCCCTTTGCAATCTACTGGAAATGAGATTTTTTTTTCTTCCCAAGGTTTCAGTGTCTCTTTTCAGACTGTAAACTAGTGTTAGACCCCTTCATTCTTTTCACGTTGGCATTTGCACTTTCTTAAAGCTTAATTACTTTTATTTTATGTGCATTGGTGTTTTTTCCTGCATGTATGTCTGTGTGAGGGTGTCAGATCTTGGAGGTATAGTTGTTAGCGGCCAAGTGGGTGCTGGGAATTAAACCTGGGTCCTCTGATAGAGCAGTCAGTGCTCTTAACTTCTGAGCCATCTCTCCAGCCCCAGCACTTGCACTTTCTAAAACAAATATGGTGTAAGACAAGTCTTTTCGTCTGCCTATGAACTCAAGTAGTGATTTTGTAGTGGGAGTCTTGTCCACCAGCGAATGTTGGGGGAAAAGAACTTCCTCCCCATGCTCCTTGGGCTCTGGGTGGAAGGAATTTCCCACTAATTTTCTGATCTTCTGCACCAGACTGACTGCTGCAGCTCCATTGTGGATGGTTTACCAAGCTGCCTGTCTTTGGCGATGTCTGGGCACTCTGTTTGCTCCACAGGCTCTTCTTCTTGTCACTCACTTCCCTGAAGGGCCTTTTTCTGCATGCTTCCTGTCTCCTTGAGCACTCTGTTCAGGCTGTGGAGTCTTTGCCTTGTCAATCTCTGTGAGACTGATTTCCTCAGCCTAGGCAGGTTCCTGTCTCTTTTCAAATATTTCTCGCTTAAATTTAAACCCAAGCAGCCAGACTGTTACATAAACATGGCAGTTTTTTCTTTCCTGTTCACCTCATCAATTTCTGCATCTAACAAATTTTCTGGAAAAGCAGAGCTTATTCTTGTAGCTCGAGTTATTAGATGTGGGTTAGAGTAGGACTCTATCACTTTGCAAAGAGTCCAGGGTATTACTAACATCCTGTACATTAGAAAAAAGTCGTATAATAAATAGTGACAGCATTAACATTATATCTTCCAGATTTCCCCTCTGAGAAATATGGCAGTATGTAATTTAGGACACTAATAACATCACTTTCATTGTTTGAGCTGAGCTGCTCATTCATGAAGCCTGAAGAGCTAAGGCCATCTTGTTCTTTCTTTTTAAGTTTTTTTTTAAAGGTTGGTTTATTTTTATGTGCATTGGTGTGTTGCCTGCATGTAAGTCTGTGTGAGGGTGCCAGATCCCCTGCAACTGGAATTACAGACAGTTGTGAGCTGCCATGTGGGTGCTGGGAATTGAACCTGGGTCCTCTGGTAGAGCAGTTGGTGCTCTTAGCCGCTGAGCCATCTCTCCAGCCCCGATGACCTTTTTCTTGAATAGCTCCTTTCTGATTCAGCAGTGAGCTCGATACTGGTGTTCTTCCAGGCCGGCAACACCTTCATGGATGCTCCTGGGTTCCCTACAGATGCTTTAACTGTCAACAAAGAGAAAAAATGATTTTGGTGAGAGGGCTGGATGCCCTTCCACAGTCCACAGCCGTATACCAAATACACAGCCAAGCAAATACTGGTGTACCATTAGTACAAACCTAAACTTAAGCCTGTGAAATGGCAGCCACAGAAAAGAGAGCGACATTGGCAAAAGAGCAGCCTACTTAGATCACTGCAGAGTGCACACAGGGAGTCTCCTGGGCATAGGCCATTGCCCCATCCTTCCAGGGCTGGAGGAGAAATAGCGCCCACACCTGTAGATCTGAGTGACTGGAAGGAAAGCTCCTCACACCCACACTGTCCTGCTCCCTCCATCCTCGCCCCAGCACAGTCAGTCTTCTGAGGGATCGCAGGCAGCAGGCAGAAGGACTAAAGCAGCTGGCTCTCACCCTCAGCAGGACAAATCCTTCTTCACCTCCACCCAGTGTCTTCTCATGGAGCCCTGGCTACTGGGGAGCTCTAACCCGATGTTTCCTAGGTCCCTTAACAGAAAGCTCTTTACAGGCCGGGCAGTGGTGGCGCACGCTTTTAATCCCAGAACTTGGGAGGCAGAGGCAGGCGGATCTCTGTGAGTTCGAGGCCAGCCTGGTCTACAAGAACTAGTTCCAGGACAGGCACCAAAAACTACAAAGAAACCCTGTCTCAAAAATAAAAAAAAAGAAAGGTCTTATGGAAAAAAGCATATGATATTCTTCTTGAATATTGTCGGAGACCTGCGGTGTAGGGGAAGACATATTTAATTTGGTTGGTTTATTCCTTTTTGGAATTGATCAACAAAGCAATAGCAGTTTCCAGATGAATATTGAAATCCTAAAATGCACAGGACCAGGGCCGCAGAGCCGGCTCAGCAGTTAAGAGCACTTGCTGTTCTTGCAGAGGACCTGCATTTGGTTCCAACACCTGCACTTTGGCTCACAACACATGTGTAACTCCAGTTCCAGGGGAACCGATGCCCTCTTCTGACCTCTGCTAGCACAGGCTGAATATGGCTCACATACAGATGTGCAGGCAAAACACCTATACATGTAAAATAAAGTAAATATTTAAAAAAATTTAAAAAATAAACTTTTATAAAGTGCACAAGGTCAGAGCTATTCTGCTCTGTCACTCTGTACTGTTCCAGCTTCAGCTGAGAACCACACAAAGCTTCTGATAGCATGGGAGTGTTGGTAGGTTCATTCCCCCAGAGAATTAAGATTTTAAAAAAGGTTTTTAAGTGTGTATGGGTGTTTTGTTTCCATGCATGTATATGTATCATGGGCATGCCTGGTAATTAGGAAGGCCAGAGAAGGAATTAGATCTGCTGCAATTGGAGTTACAGGCCATTGAGGCCACCACGTGTGCCTGGGTCCTCTGCAAAAGCAGCAAGTGCCCTTAACCATTTAGCTGTCTCTCCAGTCCCTCCTTACTTTGTCGTGGTTACATTTTTATCCTTTTTTTTCCCTTCCAATTTGAAGTTTCTTGAATGCATGGAGGTTTTAGAGTGACGAAAATATTTGCACCAACTCAACTGCTTATAAAATAAAGAGGGGGGTGGGAGTCGTAGGAAAGTGACCGTTTTGGAAGAAGTCAGTTTAGAGGCGTTTCTGACTTCTCTTTCACATATCTACAGTGTTACCATTTTGTAATCAGAGTACTGGAGCTGGAGCTGGTGCTGCCAGATACCAAAAATGCCAATCAGTGGAGACATTTTTTTCTTTTTGCGACATGACAGAGTCTTTGTAGCCCTGGCTATTCTGGAACTTGCTGGCCTCAGCCTCACAAAAATCTGTCTCTGCCTCCTGAATGCTGGGGTTAATTTAAAGGTGTCTTTAATTCACACGTGGGAATTCTGTCTCTGGTGCGCTAGCCAATTGAATAGAGCGTTTTTGGTCCAAGAGGTGTGGTTTTCATTGGGAATGGACGGGACTGAAAAAAAGGTGAGGCCGAGGGATGTGTGGCCCTTTTGGACCTGGAACAGGCGCTTGGGCACTGGATGAGGTGGTTAGTGGCTCGATTCAGATTCCCTTTTGGCTTGTGATGTTTGTGCACAGGTTTTGCTTGTTAATAAAACAGTAATGTAATCCCTTGACCATCCTTTATCAACAACACCCAGCCAATAACTGAATTTTGAAATTGGACTCTATTAAGAAAGTCAAGAGAGGGCTGGAGAGATGGCTCAGAGGTTAAGAGCACTGACTGCTCTTCCAGAGGTCCTGAGTTCAATTCCCAGCAACCACATGTGGCTCACAACCATCTGTAATGGGACATGATAACCTCTTCTGACCTACAGGCATACATACACTCATACCTACAAAATACATAAATAAAACTGAAAAGAAAGTCAGCGAGGAAGTGGTGGCTCAAGTCTTTAATCCCAGCACTCGGGAGGCAGAGGCAGGCAGATCTCTGAGTTCGAGGCCAGCCTGGTCTACAAGAGCAAGTTCCAGGTCATCATCTGCGAAGATAGTGGATTAACACCCTGAAAAGGAAACGTCTTGTATCTAATCTCCAGCTGAACCTTAAGGGATCAGTCGGTCATCCACATTTCTGAGACTCCTGATGTCTGCAACGTCACTCCTTGTACTCCTTCCTCATTCTCTAGATGCCTGGACTAGGGCACCTTGCAACAGTCTAGTTAGTGCATGCTAATACAAGCCATACTCCTCGGGGCACTGCCAGGGCTAGAGAGTTAACGCAGAACAATTTCTGCGTTATGGTCAACCATAAGGGGTCTCACTATGTAGCATCCTGGCTGGCCTGGAACTTACTATGTAGACAAGGCTAGCCTGAAACTCAGAGATTCACCTGCCTCTTCCTCCCCGGCACGGGGATTAGAGATGAGGGCTGCCACACCTGTCTGCAAGTTATTGAACAGAGTGTATGTGCTAAGTTATTAATAACATGTACACACAGATCCCTGTCTATAACAGGGAATACAAAGCATCTCATAGCTGTCTCCTTGTCACTTGTCAGTTTGCACATTTGTGCTTATGTCCCCTATGAGCCCATGAGTTCTAGAAGGTAGGAACTCCATCACTCACTTCTGTGTCTCTAATACCAGCTAGGGACAGCAGTTGGCACAGACTATTTTAACTTCTAATGTTGTTGCCAGACATTTTTTAAAAGAATGAGAATGCAGGGCTGGAGAGATGGCTCAGTGGTGAAGAGCATTGCCTGCTCTTCCAAAGGTCCTGAGTTCAATTCCTGGCAACCACATGGTGGCTCACAACCATCTGTAATGAGGTCTGGTGCCCTCTTCTGGCCTGTAGACATACATACACACAGACAGAATATTGTGTACATAATAAATAAATAAATAAATAAATAAATAAATAAATAAATAAATAAATAAAAGAATGAGAATGCATACCATAACATGGAAGAATTGGTGTACAAAATATAAATAATCAAAGGCTTGCCAGGCGGTGGTGGCACAGGCTTTAATCCCAGCACCCAGGAGGCAGAGGAAGGAGAGTCTTGAGTTCAAGGCCAGACTGGTCTACAGAGCTAATTCCAGGACAGTCAGGGCTACACAGGGAGGTCGTGTTTTATAAACAACAACAGCAAAAATCAAACCGGTGGTGGGGGCCTTAGGGCCTAGAAAGACTATTTCTAGTGCTTCATTAAACTTACTTCCCTAAGCCCTCCTACACTTAAAAGAATCATCTACTTGTCTAAAGTGTCAATAATTATCTCTATAAGGCTTAATGACGTATACACTTCTGGACCTGAGTATAAAGGATTAAAATGAACTTTTCAGGACCTGTGAAATGGCTCAGTGGGTACAGGCACTTGTCCCTCAAGCCTGACAACCTGAGATTAATCCTAGTGTCCACCTGGTAGAAACAGGGAACCAACTCCTGCAAGTTATCTTCTGACCTCCACATATGCACCCTGGCATGTACACACATGTTTGAGCGTGCACATGGGCACGTGCACACACACACATACACTAAATAAATAAGTATAAAAAAATCTTAAATAACTTTTCACAGTAAAGAATACACTGTTTTCTTCTTCAAACAGACAGAAATGCTACGTATGAGGATAACTATGGTGGTGCCCTTGGGAGGCAGAGGCAGGTGGATCTCAGTGAGTTCAAGGCTAGCCTGGTCTACACAGAGAGTTCTAGGACAGCCAGGATTCAAAACAAACAACAACAACAAATAAAAAAGCAATATAAAATGTGTGGGTATTTCATTCTTGGCAACAAGACTGTTGAAATTTGTATTGTGAAGTGTTAGTTAGGGACATGTCTGGTCTGTGACAGTGGGAAGTGGGAAGGTCATGAGTTTGAAGCCAGCCTTGCCTACATGGTGAGACCCTGTCTTAATAAACAAGAAGCAGGGGCTGGAGAAATGTTCAGTGTTAAGAGTACTGACTGCACAGGCGGTGGTGGCACACACTTTTAATCCCAGCACTTGGGAGGCAGAGATAGGCAGATCTCTGAGATCTAGTTCTACAGAGCTAGTTCCAGGACATCTAGGACATCTAGGAAGAAACCCTATCCTGAAAGACCAAAAACCAAAACCAAAACAAAACTCTAAAAGACAATGACAACTTTAAAAGATGAGTTTAGGACTCAACAAGGGTACTCAACTGACGTACTGAAATAGGTATTATATATATTCACTTATCCAAATTTCACAGAATCCTAATGAAATGACAGCGATCATGATCTCCATTTGCCGGGCATGGTGGTGCATGCCTTTAGTTCCAGCGCTTTAGTTCCAAAGCAACACAGAGAAACCCTGTCTCGAAAAACAAACAAATAAATCCAAATGTGTCACTGGGTGACGTGGGAAAGCTTAACTTTGGATCGATACTGAATGTTGCTTTGCAATCTGCTGGAAGCTGACCTACAATCTCAGGATGGAGAAAGTTCTACCCTCCTTAGAGGGCTCCAAAGGCTAAACTGGGGCTGGCTGTAGCACTTGGAATTGGTTCACCTTCCTCAGCGAGTGCTTCTGGCTGAATGGAAATGTCTTTTGAGCCAGACAAGGTTCTGCCTCCATGGTGGATTCTCACAATAGACCCAGGGGCTCCTGGTGAGTTCGTGAAGGACCTGATGCTTTGCGGGGGAGATGTGCTTTGAGCTGTGGCCTCTTGTGGGACTGAGGTTCATTTTTGGAGAAACCTGGAGGCTGGGAAGAGATGTCTGATTGGGTGTAGGAACTTTGTTTTGTTTCATTTACGTTTGTTTTTGTTTGTCTTGTTTGTTTTGTTTCTGAGGCTGGGTTTCTCTACATAGCCCTGGCTGTCCTGGAACTCAGAGAGCTACCTGCCTCTGCCTCTCCAGTGCTGGGATCAAAGGCATGTGCCACCATGCCTGGTACTATCCGAGATGGTGAGTAAATTCCTAGATGTCCAGATTCAAGGAGAAGGACGGGTGCCAAGAAACTTAAGACACCAAAGAATTACGGATCACCTCTGCCTAACAAATACACAGTGATGGCCCTTCCTCCTCAAGACCCCACATCCTTTATTTACACCATAGCAGGTTCCTTCCTTACCTCCCCACAGAGGCCTTTTTGCTCTGCTGGATAGTTTGGATTGTTTCTCTCTCTCTCTCTCTCTCTCTCTCTCTCTCTCTCTCTCTCTCTCTCTCTCACCCTGGAACTTGCTCTGTAGACCAGGCTGTCCTTGAACTCACAGAGATCCACTTGCCTCTGCCTCCTGAGTGCTGGGATTAAAGGCGTGCGCTACCACTCCCCTGTTTCCTTTTCTCTTACAACCAACTTCACTCTTTGTCATTAAATAATTTGTCATCCTTAGTCTTTCTCAGTGTCCTTTATGTACCTGAGGCCGCATAGACTCCAGCTACTCAAAGTCCCCCGGGATAACAGGAACTGTAAATGCATAAGATAATCGGGTGGGGGAGATGAGAAGAATGCCAACAGCAGGCCCTGATCTGCCCTGGGGGCTTAGAGCTCATCTGGATTGCCTCATAGGCCGGCTCTGGAACTGTAGTCAGCTGAGCCAGCAAGCAAAACAGTTGTGAGAAAAGGAGCCTTGGTATCCAGAGGCAGGACAGAGCTAGGAGGAGGAGCCTCTGATACCATGATGACCAGAGATGAAACTTACGGTGGCCACTGATGTGCAGAAGGCTTGGCTTTTTTGCCTGATCTCACTCCCTCATTTACAATAGGCTCTCTATTAGAAAAGCCAATTAGTCCACAGTGGACAGGGCTCTAGCTTCCTTTATACCTGTAGAAACAAGTGCTTGCAGGGTGTGCCCACACACATGCACACACGCATGTGCACACACACGCACAGGCTTGTGGAGGTAGGGAGGAAAAACCCTAGACAGGGTGTTAGCCGCCCCACTGGCTGGGCACAGCAGAACTTCTCGACAAAGGTAAAAGCTGGGGCCTCTGGCATATTCAGAATTGCTACTCCAGTTCCTGAAGGGGGCTCTTCTTCTCCCCAACTGATATCCTGGGGATGATCTTTCTCTTGACTTTGCTGCTTCCAAATAAAGAACCTGTCCTGCAAAAATACAGGACAGCAGGCAGAGCACACATGGCTATTCTGTGGCGTTGGTCCATGATCCGTAACTCAACACTAGGTTAGGGCTACCACAGGGTCAGTGATGATGCTAAAATTACTGCGAAGGGTACCTCCTGTCTGAGAAAGGATCTGCATCCAATTGACAGATTTGCTTGTTTATTTATTTATTTATTTATTATTTTTTGAGATAGGGTTCCTCTGTAGCCCTGGCTATCCTGGCCTCGATCTCACAGAGATCCACCTGCCTATGCCTCCTAAGTGCTGGAATTAAAGGTGTATACCTCCACCGCCCAGCTTCCTTGGCTGATTTTGAAACCAGGTTAAGCAAGGGGGTGGATATGAGGTAACCAAGGAAACTGGCAGCATCTTGGCAGTGGTGCCTCCTGTCAGTCAGAATGCCTCTTTTGCCTTTGGGCTTTAATATTATTAAAGCTGTAGCCAGGTTCTTCCTGCTACATCAGAATCTCAGGTGCTGAGCCAAGAGTTTGGGTACTCAAAAGACACCAGCTGCATTACATATAACAGCACTTGCATTGTGGTTTTCACTACTTCCCATGCAGAGGGTCATGGGAAGAAATCCCCTAAAGAGAGGTCTGGGCCACCATACTCTGAGAGGGGAAAATTGCTTTGCCCAGTCAATGGGGCTGCTAAACTGCAAGCTGCCAGGTCTGCCTGAGGCCAAAATTCTGTCTATGCTTTCCCTCCCTAACTCCACACACTGTGTGTGTCTCTCTGTGTGTGTGTGTCTGTGTGTTTAGGAGCACCCTGCATGTTGGGAGGCCCCAGTGGCCAGGGGTTGTATTCTACCATATCTTAGCAGCTCTCTCCACACAAGATGGAGGACTTCCTCCTTCCAGCGGGGCTTCCTGTTCTCTGCTTAACCTTATCTGAAGGATGTCTCTAGGCCTGATGCCTGACTTATTTCAAGGATGACCCTTGACACAGTTCCCTGTCAACGCTCTTCCCCTGCTGCCCACATGGTAATTAAGTAACATGGTCTGGCTATCTTCATAGGGTCGCCCTACCACCAATCCGGCTATATGATAGGTGTGTGCCACCTAATGCAAATTCGAGTATGCCCCAGCTGCCACCCCAATCCTGGATATCCCTATATTCTGGAATAAAGTTGAGCTGACTCACTGAAGCTCTGTCATTACTTTTGTCCCTTCATCCAAAGGTGGCCAACAGACCTTGAGGAAAAAAGGGACCCCCACACCTCCAAGTACCTGTTGCTTCTGCAGGCAGCTTGGGCTCTGTCATGAACTACCAATGGCACCCACCTTAAAAATATTCATAAAAGAATGCTTTTATTTTTAGAGACAGGTTTTCTATATGTAGTCTTGGCTGTTTGGAACTCACTCTGTAGACCAAGCTGACCTCAAACTCAGAGATCCACCTGCCTCTGCCTCCCGAGTCCTAGGATTAAAGGTGTGCACCACCATTGCCTGGCTCATAAAAACTTTTAAAAAGGCTTATTTTACATGAGAGTGTTATGCATGTGTGTGTATGTATGTGCACCGAGTGCACGCTTGGAATTCTGAAGTGGGTGGGGGAATCACCTGGAACTGGAGTTACTGACGGTTGAAACACCACCTGGATTTCAGGAACTGAACCCGGGTTCTCCACAAGAACTTGAACAAGGATTAACCACTGAGCCATCTTTGCAGCCCCCATGAAAACAGTTTAAGAATCCACAACTCGGGGCTGGAGCATTGGCTGCTCTTCCAAAGGTCCTAAATTCAATTCCCAGCAACTACATGGATGCTCACAATCCTCTATAATGAGATCTGGCCTATCCGTGTGACTCTGTCTCCGCGACGGCCGGGCCTTTCGTCTCCGTCAGCCCCTCCTGCGCCCTCCCGCTCGCTCGCTCATTCGCGCACTCGGCCGCCTCCACGCCTCGCCTCTTGTCTACCTGGCACGGACGGTGGCGCCTCCTTCCGCTTCTCCTCGGCGTTGCT
>JAQHUG010000032.1:5848899-5860797 GCA_028555095.1 Dicrostonyx torquatus | reverse complement strand
GTTGATATCCAGTTATGCCAGCACCACTTATTAAATATGCTTTCTTTTTTCCATTTGATATATTTTGCTTCTTTATCAAATATCAGGTGTTCGAAGATGTGTGGATTGATATCCGGGTCTTCTATTCGGTTCCACTGGTCCTCCTGTCTGTTCTTATGCCATCGAGCCAGCTTTTCTAACTTAAATTTTTCTATCTATCTTTTGCCTCTGGACTTGTATCTTTTTTCTATTCTATATACCCTTCTTTACTTCTTACTCCGTCACTTGCTGTGTTGCTGGGTGACTGGCCCCTCCCATGACTTTCTCCTTCTCCTCTTTCTTGCTCCTCAATCTTTCCTTCCTAGATTTCTCCTCCTTTTTATTCTCTCTGCCTGCTAGCCCTGCCTATCCTGTCTCCTGCCTAGCTACTGGCCGTTCAGCTCTTTATTAGACCAATCAAGTGTTTTAGACAGGCAAAGCTTCACAGAGTTAAAACAAATGCAACATAAAAAGAATGCAACACATCTTTGCATCATTAAAACAAATGTTCCACAGCATAAACAAATGGAACACATCTTAAAATCCATATTCCATAACACAAACCCATGGTCCCAGTTACTCTGGGAGGCACAGAGGATTACTTGAGTCCAGGAATTCAAGACCAACCTGGGCAACATAGTAAAAAACCCATCAATCAAAGTTTGGTAGCTGAGGATCCAGTTTTGTCCTGCTCAGTTTCTCTTCATTCTATCCTGTTATCCCTATTCCAATGATTGATCTGGTCCAGATTCTAACCCTTCACTATGCAGAGTCCCAGTCCATACAATCTACTACGGCATTCATATTGCCTCTCAGCAGTCTTCTGCATACCCCAAGATCCTTGGTACCTACACCTTAGGCTACAAGGAAGATGGGAGTGTTTTGGAGACATTAGGGGTGAAATCAAAAGTGCCTACCACCTACCGTCATGTTGAGTCGTATATGAGTGTCATCAAAGGCCACCATGGAGGAGTTGAGGCCTACAGGATACACGACAATGGGTCGTGGATACATGAAAAAGATGGTGACGGAGAATGCCAGCAGACAGATGATCACTGCCAGGAACACGGAGAGCTTCCTGTGTGAGAGCAGGACCCGGGATGGAGGAAAAAAGTCTTGAGAACACCAAGGAAATCTGAGGAGGGGGTTTAGACCCCTCTCTCCAGACAGGTGGCTTCCTCTTGCACACAGTCTGGCAGCTGCACACTTAGCTCTCTAGCTGTGGTTCATCAGCACAGGATTGGAAGGCAGTCAAAGGATTTCCATTCCCAGATTTCTGTTCTCATTGACCCAATAATGCTGAGTGGTACTACTTAACCTTTTCAAAAGCCCAGTATGTCTGTACAGTGGAGCTAATGAGATCTGTTTCATAGAATTTCCTGTGAGTCAGCGGAGGAAAAGAACTAATCACGGTTCCTGGCAGACAGCAAGACCTCAATGAATGCTACTATCACCATTAGAAACCAGTCTACGTGACTCTGAGAGCTCTGAATTTTAATATTTAATTTAATTCAGTACTTAGACCAGGATACTATCTACCCATGCAATTCAATCTGAGATATGAATTAAAGGGAAAGAACCTAGTATTTTATGAGGGACACTGCTTGTTTCTACTTTTATTTTTATTTATTTTTTTTTTTTTGGTTTTTCGAGACAGGGTTTCTCTGTGGCTTTGGAGCCTGCGCTGGAACTAGCTCTTGTAGACCAGGCTGGTCTCGAACTCACAAAGATCCGCCTGCCTCTGCCTCCCGAGTGCTGGGATTAAAGGCGTGCGCCACCACCGCCCGGCCTGTTTCTACTTTTATTACATTTATTTATTCTGTTTTGCTTTTTAAAAGTGTTCTGTCTGCATGTGTTTTTGCAGGCCAGAAGAGGGCACCAGATCTCATTATAGATGGTTGTGAGCCACCATGTGGTTGCTGGGAATTAAACTCAGGACCTCTGGAGGAGCCCCACATTTATTACTTATTTTTTATGTGTGTGGAGGCCAGAGGGCAACCTTTGAGAACTACTTCACACCATATGATCCTGGAGTTAGAACTCAGGTCATGAGGCTGGGGAGCAAGCACCTCTACCTGCTGAGCTGTCTCCTGGGATGGTTTCTGCTTTTAGTACAGTGGCTGGGGAGGCTGGGCAACAGTTTGCAGGTGGAAGCTGAGGGTTTTTGGAGCAGGTTGCAGGAACCCATGTCAAATGGGCACTGATGACATACAAGGCCAGGGGCACTGCATTAAAACCCAGGGCTACTTCTGAGGTTCTGAACTGTCCCAGAATGAGATCTGAGTAGCTGGTTTTCTATCTCTGTTGGGAAGAACACAAGATCTAAACTGCTATAGGAAAGGTAGCTGCAACCAGGGCAACTTGTTCCCTCCTGGAAAGATTTACACAGCCATGAAATGGATGGCCTCAGGTGGTATCTACTGTGATCTATGTGGTCTTTTTTGTTGTTAAGTTATACTTTGAATGACATATAAGTGTACATATTTAGGGAGCATGATATTCCATTGTGAATTCTACATTGTGAATCAAGGGCAATTAGCAAAACTGACATTTATCTTCTCCTCCCATCTTCCCTTTTCTAGAGATCAAACCCAGTGCCTCATGCATGCTAGCTAAGCAAACACACTATCAGTGAGTTACAATCCCAACTGCTGACACTAGTGTTCATAAACAAGGACAATCCTTGGGAACTTGAAGGTAGTATAAGCTTAATCACAGTGAGACTTGGGACTTTCTGGATGAAAGCCAATGGGGGAGCTGGGTGAGGCAGTCCCTAGGGCTGTAGGACACTCACGTGTGTCTGGGTTTCAGCCTTTGGTCTCCGTAAGGGATGAGGGCTACCAGCTGCTTCTCTAGTTCTGTAGAGAGAAAGAGGGTGAGAGAATGCCAAGAAGTATCCGTGATGAGTATTTCTCGTGCTAGCTTCCCCCAGGCATTCCTCCGCTCCATCTAGCAGGGCTAGAAGCATGCTGCCTCTATCCCACAGCAGGACTGAGAACACAGGGGTGAAGTTGGTAGCTCAGCATTCAACTAGAAAAGGAATGTGATTTCCAAGACCAGGTGTGAAGAAACACAGAGTCACTAGCTAGCCAGAGGTGCCCTACTCATTTGGAGAGGTCATTTTTAACTTCCCAAATCCTAAGGCACAATCTTGTTTGAGGAACAGAGGGATAAGTAACTTTCCTCTGGGTCTGGGGAACAGAACTATGGCAGGATCTGGAGATTTCTCCTTGGGCAGTCTGAGACTGAAAGCGTGAACTGGGCTGGCCACCTATTCCAGGAGAATCCAGAGGAGCAGGGCTGGATCTCCCCCTAGTTTCTAGGGTATTATTTCCAGAGCCTTGGGCTACTCACCGTGGGGGATCTCCCCATGGCCTTGGCAGGTAGGACAAATCACAAAGCTGGTACCAGCAGCCCTGGCATAAAGCACACCAGAGCACGGTGGTTTGTTGCTACCCGTGCTTAAGTAGTTGGCAGTCTTGCTGGCAATGGCTGAATTATCAGGTAGGATCAACTTGTCCTCATCCTGCTGAGAGGTGAGCTGGGAGAATGTCTTACCCATAGATCAGGAGGATTTTTTACTAATGAGAAATAAAACAAGATGCAGTGCTATTAGCCTGTTAGCATTCGTACCAGTTATAAGTCTGGTTTAAGTTTTCAAGATTGGCAAGAAGCCCTACCATTATCTAAGCAAGCTTTAGCTTAGGGAAGACAGGTTTGGGTGGGGCCTTGGGGCTTTTTTGAAAATAAAGAGTTCAAATCAGACAAAACCAAAGAAAAGCAGAAGTTATTTCACTTTAAGGGACTTCTATGAGTGAACGTAAAATATCATTCCAGGAAAAGCTGAACGATCATTTATTTCAAGGAAAGGGAAGCTGAGTAGGACTGGGAATGGGGAGCATAGCAGTCGCAGGGTCCCTCTGTCCTCCCTAATCAGTGATTACTCTGCAGAAATCCAAGAGCACCGGGGCAGAAATGCCTGAAGTCAGCTTGTGAGTGCAGAAGGGAGGCTTTCATTCTGGAATCTTCTTAAATGAGAGATCAAACCTGTGGCTAGGAAGCCGTTTGGAACGGGACTGGGAGGGAGCCTAAATCTGTTCTTTACTGATTTCTGAAGAACACAGTCACATTTGAGTCTGTTCTTCGTCAGGAAAGGTCGAGGCTAAATCTGTACTTTCCCCCAAAGCCCTGAGTAGTGGTTGGAATGAAGCGGCTCATTAGGACACCCTAGATCTTCCCCGGCTACAATGAAGACACCGTACTCACCTGGTTTAGGTCTGAAATTCCAGGCTCTTCTCAGCTGCAAGACTGGGTTTTCTGGAATGCTCCTTTGGGGAGAGGGGCTTCTAGGGTGGAGTGTCCTCCAGGGCGGAGACCTGGGAGAATGAGCGGCAAGTGGGGAGCAGGGAATCATTGACTTCCAGGAGCCAAGCTTCCCTTTCTACAAGGGGACTCTGCCAAGGGCCATCATCATGTGGGCAAGGAAGGAAAAGGTAGGACTTACTGGGGAAGGATTTTAAATCCCACCACACTGGCCGTTAGTCGAATTTGGGCATTGTGCGTTGGGCGCTGAGAACGCCCAAACGTCCCTGGGCTCTTGCTTAGTAAAAGAAAGGAGGAGGTTGGGGTCCCGGAGCTCCTTACCCCAAGGTGACAACGCCCTCAGCATAATCGAAACTGCGGGAGCTGCGCGCTCATCACAAGCTTGGAGTCCAAGCCAAGCTTGGCCCCGCCCTTCGGCCCCTCCCCCAAGCGCCCGCCGCTGGAAGACGCTTCCGGCTCCGTGAGTCTCAAGGGAAGACAAATACTGCAAGGACCAACTAGTCTAGGTAAGCGTTTCAAAGAACCTTTATTCACAATTCTTTAAGTGGCTATGTACAAGTACAACGGAACGAACGGCTGGACCCAGATGGATCCGACTCCAGATCCACCTCATTACCCACACCATGCGGCTTCGCGTCTACCCCGAACCCCATGAAAACGTTTTAAATAATAAACATCCTAGTTGGCTTGCAGTGTGAATTGTGCTTTATTTAGAAGCATTCAAGAGTTAGACTGTAAATAAACAGAGTATGAGTAATTAAATCGCCATTTATTATAAATATCAACTAAGTTAAATAATACTATATAACTATCTCTCCCCTTTGAGCTGGGGTCCAGATTCTGTCTCTTAAACTCTTACCACGAATAAAGTCTTTAGTGTTTTGTTACCTCTTTCACCACCTGTACCTAAAGCTCTCTTTGATAAACTAAATGAGACCTAGAATTCTGCAAGCAAGCTTCTTCCCATTTATCTCAGAGTTAAACTAAGCTTTTGTGTTAGCCCCATCCACTATTCCTGTCTCTCCAGGGCTGGATACCTCAGATGAGGATTACAAACATTCAGAAGTCACCAGCATTTCCTTGTGTCCTCACACACACCTGAACCTTACCAAGATCAATGTTTGCACGTGTCTGTTCTTAAGATCTTCTGACAGTCACAAAAAAGATGACTTAAATTTACCTTTCCCTTTATCTACCGAACAGGTGGGTTTTTTCCTTCTCTATACAATTAGGGAAATATTTCACACTACCTAGGGTTTTTCCTTAAATAAAACTTTATGCAAAATTACTCCAACAAACACTGCTTGATAGGTGCTGGTGGGTTGACTAGCATGCCTTTCTGTCCTCCGAGGTTCCTGCCAGGAGGATGGACACGCAACTGCACCATGGGGTTCTTCTGAAAGCCAAGTTACTTATTTACTAAATCTCACAGGGAAATGACTTTCTTGATCTGCTGTCCTTTAAGGTCATATAGCTATGAAGCTTGGAGTTGGTTATAGAAATTAGGAGAATATTTTTTGAAAATGGTCAATGTTAATCTTAAAAAATAAAAATCAAACTAACATTTAACAGCCCATTAAAAACATCCATATGGAACAAAGGAAAATACTCAACTTCAGTACAAGCAAAAGGAAAAGCAGTATACAGGAAGTCCAAGTAATACACTTCTACATACGACAGTGGAGAGTTCTGTCCACATCAGCTGAAAACTGTCCTCCACTCATCCCATTTCTAAAATGAAAATTTAAGTTCTGGTCTTTGATTTACTTCAAAAAATACTGTAACAGGCATTGTTTTGACAATTCAGTGACACTCAATACAGATTCATCAGATTAAAAAACAAGTAAGGGCTTCCACCCACCCCTCAACGACAGAAAAGAGATCATCTCTGAGCAGCAGGCAGCTATTTAATACAACATCAGCCCTTAGTAGCGGTGGCTGTACCAGTCGTTGTTGTTGATGTGAAGCAGCTCTGTCACAACCTGCAGGATATTGTAATTGTATTTTTTCAGCAGCCTCAGGTTCAGCTGCCTGTCGCAGAATCCCATTTCAAAGAGATGGGCCATCAAGGCTGCTGTCTGATCTTCAGAAACGATGGGCTGTGTAAAATAAGAAGTAGACATTTTATGCATAATTTAATCGCTTATCTTGTAAATTTTTATTACACTGTCATCATAGTCTTTCCTAACTACAATGTTAGGTGATAAGAAGCAAGGGTACAAGCCTTCCTGTCTCCCTGACAGGTCAGCAGCGCCCTGGCTAGGAATGTGCACTGAGAGGGGGACAGAGGAGGAGAAGCTTCCGAAGACTTTATGAACGTAGCATGCTTTGGCATGGTGGCTCATACCTGCGATTCCAGCTTGGAAAAAGATCATATGTTTGAGGCTAGCTAGGGCTCTGTAGAGTGAGCCCTTATCTTTACAACCCCAAACACACACACACACACACACACACACAATATCACCCATTATTCAACCAAGTAAAAATTTTTTTTTTTTTTTTTTTTTTTTGGTTTTTCGAGACAGGGTTTCTCTGTAGCTTTGGAGCCTGCGCTGGAACTAGCTCTTGTAGACCAGGCTGGCCTCGAACTCACAAAGATCCACCTGCCTCTGCCTCCCAAGTGCTGGGATTAAAGGCGTGCGCCACCACCGCCCGGCTCAACCAAGTAAAAATTGAAGTGCAAGATGAAAAGAAGCCTTGTGAACATAAAATTGTGGTGCTAGGGCAAATATGAGCAAGAGAGATGTACTGAAGATGGCATGGGATAGGAAACTTTACCAGGCATGCAAGCAAGATGGATACAGAATTGGGAAATTATATCTCAGGCAGTCGTTTTACCCTTAGAATAGAATTGATCTCATTAAGATAAGGCTAACACCCATTTATGGAAATTCCCACCCTCCCCATTTTGAGACTGGGTTATCTTAGAACTATGTAGACTAGGCTGTCCTTGAACTGAGAAATGCTGCCTCCACCTGACATATGCCAGACGTGTGCTTTGCCACTGAGCTATAACCCCAGTCCCTTTCTCTGTTTATTTAGAACAGTCTAACATAACTATCACCTGTGACAGGTTTAATCTACTCATACTTTACAGTTCTTCTTTTTACCTTTACCACTTCAGAAATTTCCCCCTCATCTGTATCAACAACATCACTCAGCTAGGCTAGCCAACCTCAAGTCTCCTAAGCACTTCTGCCTTCTGCAGACTAGTGTTCACTTCCTTCCCCCACGTTGCTAGCTTTGGGAAAGTGAGGCACACTCAACTGTCAAATTCCTTACCACTGGGTCACAGCTCTCTGCAGAATTTAGCATTGCCTACTGTCCCTTTATGGAGCTCCCCAAGTCCCAGCAGTGGCCCTGTTTCCCTCTAAGTTTTGTTTTGTAGAGTCTAAGTTTGCCTTGATCCTTAAAGGCTGCTTCTGCCTTCTCCATTTTTCCTGGTTAATCCCATCTAAAAACACAGCACCTGCTAGAACCAGCCTCAGGTCAAATCTCTGTGATGGAAATGTACACATTCAATTGCAAGATGGATGGCTTTACTTTTAATCTGGATAAATTATAAACAACACTAAGCAAAACTGACAAGATTTACTCTTATCTAAATAACAGCTTTTTCACTGGGGGTGGGTATTATGCATTTTATTTTATGTTTATGTGTGTGGTGCTCATGTGGACATCAGAGGACAACTCCTGAGAGTTATTCTCTCCTTCTATGATATAGGTCCCAGGGGTTGAAACTCAAGTTTTCAAGGCTTGGCAGCAAGTATCTTGAGTCAGTGATCTCATTGGCCCTCCTTCCTTCTTGTAATGCATGGTACTACTAAGTACCTAAGCTAAAGCTTGAGATTTACCCTTGACAACAACGACTTCTTCTTTTTTTTTTTTTTCTTCGAGACAGGGTTTCTCTGTGGCTTTGGAGCCCTGCACTGGTCTTTTTTTGTTTTTTGAGACAGGGTTTCTCTTCTGTGTGCAACAGCCCTGGCTATCCTGGAACTCCCTCTGTAGACCAGGCTGGCCTCAAACTCACAGAGATCCACCTGCTTCTGCCTCCTGAGCGCTGGTATTAAAGGTGTGTGCCACCACTTAGCAAGTTCTGGTATTTCTATTTCTTTTACATTACTATTTTTAATAATTTACTTAGCTTTATTATGTGCACTGGTGTGAATGTACAAGACCCCTGGAACTGTAGTTACAGACAGCTGTGAGCTGCTATGTGGGTGCTGGGAATTGAATCCAGGTCCTCTGGAGGAGCAGCCAGTGCTCTTAACTGCTGAGCCTTCTCTCCAGACCCACAGTATTTTTTTTAAACCCTAATTTCCACCTATATGTAGATTTTCATGCAGATTTCTTTACTGGTTCCATCATACCTCTATACTGTAGAAGAGTGACCTCACTAAGAACAAATGTGATCACATCAAATCACATCCTTAAAACCTGTCCATGGCAGGTGGTGGTAACTCATGCCTTAAGTCCCAGCACTCAGAGGCAGAAGGATCTCTCTGAGTTCAAGGACAGCTTAGTCTACACAGTGATTTCCAGGACAGTCAGAGCTAAAGAGAGAAAAAACTAAAACAAACAAACAAACACACACAAAACACAACAAAAAAAAATCTTCCTATGCCTTAAAGCCCAGCTTCCCTTTCCCATCCTCACCCTTCTCCTCTGACTCAGCACCCACTCACTTCCAGCTCTTACTAGCTAGCTACTCTGTTTCATTTTTCAGAGAAACAAGCCCCTGGCAAAGGGACTGAACCCAGGGTGCTAAGCAAGAGTTCTATAATTATTAAACTACATCTGTACCCCTTTTAAAATTTTATTTTGAGGAAAGGTTTCACTGTATAGTCCAGGCTGGCTTTGAACTTAGACTCTTTCTGTCTCCTCAGTAGCTGGGATTACAAGTGAGAACTACACATCCAGCATTCAAATACTCTTTCATGGGGCAACACTTGCTTTGTCCTTTAGGCCTCATTCGGATACTGACTTCCAGGAAGCCTCTGTCCCAGCAGATGGAGGTGTCCTACCCTGTCCTGGGGATTCCTGTCTTATGCACCCAGTAGCACCTGTACTCGTGGCTCTGTCCACACAGTAGGTCTTCAGCAAATCTCAGGTTCTTTTCCTTTTCTCCCCAAAGGAACTTGATTAAAAAGATAGGAAATGGCAGGGCTATGTGTTCATCAGAGACTAAGTCTACATATAGTCCATGCCATGTTAATTGCCAATCCAGACAGAAAGACACTGCCATTTTTTACTGGTGACTTAGGGGCTGAAGTTAAGGAAAAGAAACCACACACTGACCTGTGCAGTAACTGGCGGCCCAGAAAATAGGGCCTTGTACGCAGAGGCAGCAACAGACAAAGCCCCCTTCACCAGTCCTCCAGCAATGCTGCTCCCATTCTGGTGCCTACAGAGGAAAACCAAATTATCTCCCCAAATAAAATCATGACAAGATAACTTGGGTGCTAATCTTGAAAGAAAATGAGGTACCCTTAAGAGAAAAAAATTAGATGTAAAAAAAGAGAATGAACTGTTTTCAGAGCTACATATCCTGGTTTGACCAGGGCTTGGCTGGCACAAGACATGAGCACTGCAGGAAACACACACCTTGTTACCATGCCAGCTTTCCATCCCAGCTGTAAATTAATATGTTCATGGGCACACATGATATCAGCACTCTGTCTATGCACTTCAGAGAAAACACCTGGCAAAGGAAATGTGATTTTTCTGGATACTGATCTGAGATGACAGGGACCAGAGAGGTTGCTATATCTAAGAAAAAAATGGCCCAGATGCACATGGGGCTTAACCTTCCTGTCTTTGGGCACTAAGGGAGGTGAATTTTAGGGCAGTTCTTTCTTGTCTGCAACGTGAAAATGCTTAAACATAAGCTTTAGCTGTCTGCTTTAGCTCTGTCCAATGTTGTACAAACGCTGAAGAACAAGAAGGAGTGAGGGCTCTCCTTCCTGTGCTCTGAGAGGCTCATCTGAGCAGGAGCAATGTTGGATGTCCACCCGCTCCTGAAGAGACTTCACAAGGTCATTACCTTGAGTGGTCATAGCTCTTCTGTCTGCTGTTTACCAGTCCTGATGAGCCTCGGGGCTCTAAAAGCAAAAGAGCTGTTGGTTAGATGGGTGTCCACAAGCACCTAGTGTTTCCCAGCACAGCAAAACTATTATTGAGGCAGGTGGAATGTTAACAGGGTATCTCAAGTCTTTCCTTCTTTCCTCTTTATTAAGTTTTAGAAAGCTCTGTGGGAGGTTTAAATAACTGAGAAAGACAAACTGTCTAGAAATGCTATACAAGGCAACGCCATTGAGTAAAAGCTTCTAGAATCCTAGTACACCGATATGTTGGTTCTCAAATTTTTTTTAAGATCTATTTATTTATTTGGTGTACTTTGGGGTTTTGCCTATATGTACGTCTGTGTGAAGGTGTCAGATCCCCTGAAATTGGAGTTACAAGCAGTTATGAGCTGCTATGTGAGTGCTGGGAATTGAACCTGGATCCTCTTGGAAGAACAGTCAGTGCTCTTTGCCACTAAGCCATTTCTCCAGTCTGTCTCAAATGGTTTTAGGTTTGGCATTTATATACATATAAATATTATATATACATATATAAAATATATTATATATTATAATTTTATATAAATATAAATAAAATATAAACATATAAAATACAAACATAAGTTTATAAGATATGTAAAATATAAAATATAAACATATAAATTTATAATATAAAAAATATATATAAATATGAATAAAAATATATAATATTTTTGGCTGTGAGCCTAGCCTTTAATGGCTGAGCCATCTCTCCAGCCTGGTTTGGCATTTTTAGGAAGTGTCTGTGAGGACGTACTTACTACTTCACAGTGCTACTGTCCTGACTGTATCACAAACTAGCTGAGTTGCTACATCACTCTGGTGAGGTAAAGGCAAAGCTGGAGCTGGCACCTAGGTTGCCTTGCCTCTTCCCGCCACAGTGCAACACCTAGCTCCATAAGGTCTACATAGATACTTAAGAGAGCAGAAACACAGCACATGAAGGAGTACAGGCAGAGGGAAAAGGGCAAGTTTCAAGGCCACGAATCACAGAAAGGGACAGGACAGCCTGCTGATACCTGGTTTACAGTGGAAAGAAGTAAGGAATGGAGGTGAGGATCAACTTGTCATTACCTCCTCGGATCTCATCAGTGACGGGAGGATCTTCTTGGATGGTAACTGGTGAATCCACTCTTGGGGCCCCAGGCTGTTCACAAGGGGAGCTCCTTTAGAAAGACACAGTATGGGAGGGAAACTGACAAGCAGCCACAGCAGTGGTAGGAAAACAGTAACAGTGCAGTCCTGCAATTCTCTGCAGGCTTCACATTCCTGGTCCCCATCACGTGTGAGCGAGCTTGGGAATCTGCTCAGAAAGGCTGTATTCTACTCTGACTTCCTTGTTAGCCACAGTCCAGCTGGAAAAACTGGTTTCACTCAGGTCACTTCCCCCATATCAGATGGTACTAACAGACATACAGCTCACCCCCCCATCAGATGGTACTAACAGACAGCTTAC
>JAQHUG010000032.1:5803242-5847282 GCA_028555095.1 Dicrostonyx torquatus | reverse complement strand
AATAAATTAAAAAAAAAAAAAGAAAAGAAAAGCCAGAGTGGAAAGACCCAGAGGGATGGGCTGCTGCTGGAGCCATAACTGTATTCTATGTTTCAAGATCATGCCAAAACAAATAGAGCGGAAGTCAACAGAAACAGGTCTGTGGGCAGAAATGGCCAGACTTCTTATGACCAGTGGGAGTCTTACAGCCCCTCTCTTTATCATAACAGCTCTTTTCCAGCAGGTAAGCTAGCTACCAGGGCTAAGAAAAGGCATTATGTGGTGAGCACTTCAGGTTGTGTGCTTGCTCTCCTCCTTTGGAAAGTGGTGCAGTCAGAAGAGAACACAGGGAAACCATGGGGGTGAGAAAAAGGGTGGCCCAAGAGCCTATCTGAGCAATACCTATGAACAGTTTGCTTTGTCCTTCCACAGCTTTCTGCCATTTTTAAAAAAATGATTTAGCTCATGTATACTGGTGTTTTGTCTACAGGTATATCTGTGTGAGGGAGTGAGATTCTCTGGAACTGGAGTCACAGACAGCTGTGAGCTGCCATTTGGGTGCTGGGAACTGAACCCCAGTCCTCTGGAAGAGCAGCCAATGCTCTTAACCACTGAGCCATCTCTCCAGTCTCACCTTTCTGCTATTTATATATATGTGTAAAAAAGTATTCATGTGTATGTGTGTTCACTTTAAGCAAAAAACCCGACAGTCATGTTTAAAGACAAATAGACCATTTTTTTTGTATATGTATGGTGCATGCTGATTACACCTGTATATGTGTGTGTGTGTAGGTCAGGGGAGGACACCAAGTGTCTTCCTTTATTGTTTTCTACCTTATTAGAGACAGGCCTCTCACTTAACCTTAAGCTCAGCATTTTGGTTGACTATGAGCACCAGGATTTGCCTGTCTCAGTTCCCTGACACTGGGGTTACAAGGGTCACAAGCAGACTCTAAAGGCTCTGCTTGGCCTTTAGAAGAGTACTGAGGACTCGAACTCAGGTCCTCTTGCTCACACAGCAAGGACTCTTACCCACTGAGTCATTCCTATGAAACTGAATTTTTAGGTAGTTTTTGAGACATATGGTACTGGCTCTACACTGGGTATACTTCCCTAGAAGGCCCCCGCCCATTTTTATTTTATTTTATTTTTTTAGACAGTGTTTCACTATGTAGCTGGCCTCAAACTCAAAGATGTGCCAACACCTACACCTTAAGTACTGGGATTAAAAGCACATGCTAAAATGTCTGTCCATCTGCCTTATTTTTTGTTACAGGATCTGTCACAGCACCTGAGTTTCTTTAGTTGGGTGCTAGGGACTAAGCTGACCTCCTCATGCTTGTAAGACTATTAACAGCCACCTCTAGAACCCATAAAGGTTTTTTTTTGGGTTAGTCTTTGTTTTTAGAGACAGGGTTTCTCTATGTAGCTGTTGTCCTGGAACTTGCTCTGCAGACCAGGCTGGCCTCGAACTAAGAGAGCTCTGCCTGCCCCTGCCTGCTGAGTGCTGGGATGAAGGGCATGTACTACCACCTCTGCAATGAAGGTTTTTTTTTTTTAATAGTAAAATTTAACCCTGGGAAGCAGTGTAGTACTCCTGTGTTGTCCTACATTTTCTAGACTGCTGCCCGGGGAAGAAAGCAGATGACTCTGTTGCCAGTGGGAGCGTCTGCTGAGGAGCTGCCAACTTACAGGAAGAATCCTTTCTGCAGAATCCAGGGAGCACAACCGGTTGCTGTTCTTCTGTGGTCTGCAGCTGCAATTCCCCTGAGACAGTGCAGAAACGAGTTAGGGTGGTTTCCTTTGTCCCTGGTGTTCTAGTAAGAATACTAGCTTAGTCAAAAGCCAACATAATCAGAGTTTCCAACAAAGATCAGTCTCCCTCCTCTGTCAGCAAGGAAGAGCACCTTTCAGTGTCCAGATGCCACCTTGCTAGCTGGTGGAAATATAGGGCACTCACTCTGTGGGGACCTCTGCCTACAAGGTGGGTTGTGGTCTGGAGCAGCATCCAAGGTAAGGGATCGGATTACAGTCTCACACACAAACTGGGTCCCACTCAGGTCTTCCTCTGTTTCTTCTACTGAAGCAGGGGCCTCAGCCTTCCTCTTTGTTGATACAGTGCAATCTGAAAGACACACAAAGCTTATGTCACTTGTGTTGAAAGAGTTGAGAGCTTTCACCAGTCGCTGCACACTAAGCCTGGTGAGGTACGAATAGCTACTCTTGATCTCATGAGGGAAGACTTGGAGAGCACGGAGGTGCTGCAGGACATCAGTTTGCATGCTGAGGAAAAGTTAGTGAGGAATGGGTGTACGGAAATAGGCATGGAATGGGAAGGGAAGGTACAAGTGCTTTATAGACATTTAACCCCTTACCAGGAAGTGCTTTAAATCCCGCCCCTTCACTCTCTTCCTGTATTTGCCCCAAGCCTGGCTTCTCTATTAAAGGACTGTCATGTGGCAGAGGAGACATGCAGGGAGTCATATCTGGAGAATGAAGACAGGAAAACCATCAACTGAGAAAAAGCACGATATCACAAACAATCAAGTGTCCAGAAGCAGCAGTTGGTAGGTTTTTTTGCTTCCTATGGGGTTAAAATAAACCCAAATATGCTCCACCACCTGTCATAAAGAACTTCTCCAGATCACCAGAAATGCAACTAGCTCTCACCAATCAATGCTGGGTCACAAACATGTAAATGGCCTAGAAGGTCAAAGCCAAGATACAAATCTACGAGTAAAGGAACAAAGGGAGAAACATGAAGAAGGGGTTCCTTTACAATAGGAAGTCCTGCACACACTTGTACTGTGGCACTGACAGACAGCAGGGACAGGAGGAGATGGACCACGGGTGCAGCTTTACTATCACATGGGAGGACTCCCCACCCTCCAGTGCTTCAGACTGTAATACCAGCCCTAAACAGGATGAGCCAAGACATGCTTACCCACAGGGGTGTTGTGGGGCACTCGCTCCAATTCCTGGACAATGTTTATATCCAGCAGCTCAAAGGACAGCAGATCCTAGAAATAGAGATGGCCAAATAATGGTGTCTGCTGTGCAAGTGAGAGCCACGTCCTGTTGCAACTGGGCCTACAGGCCTTCTGGACACACCGTGGGCTCAATTCTGTTCAAATTCATGCCCCTCCTCAATCAAGTGAAATTAAAAAGAGTGAAATGGGAACCAATGTTCTCAAATGTCTAACTGCAGGGAGGAGAGGAAACAGCGGGCAGGTCAGTGAAGCAGCCTGATATGAAGAGGACACTAGAGGGAAGCTGTGGGGAAGCACAGCCTGAGCTTCAAACTCATAAGGAACAGTTTAGAAACTTGTTTTATAGATGATCACATGCCCATTAAATACAGTTGACTGGACCAAGCTTTATTTGAGATAGGGTTTCAACTGTCTTGGAACTTGCTCTGTAGACCAGGCTGGCCTCGACTTGCCTCTGCCTCCCAAGTGCTGGCATTAAAGATGTGTAACACTACTACCCAGCAAGCCTGCCCATCTTTAACTTCCCAGAGCGATGGATGGCCATGCCACCTCTCAATAACAAGGTGAGGACTCTCTCCCCAGTGCTCACGCCCTTTCTCCCCTTTCCTCAAAGTGCTGGCTGTTTACCTGGGCAGTCAGAAGGTCCACGGATGGAATGTACAGTTCTCTCTCGTTGCTAACACTCTGTGTCTTCTGTGGGATGCTGGTTCCTTTCCCTTCTGTCTGCTTTGTCACTTCACCCAATGGAATCGCTTCTTTAGCTAGAAGAAAAGCTTCCTACAGAGACAAATAATCAGGGCACATTTTAGGGCCTCAACAGAGCTCAAGCACCAGGCTGACAATGCCACCCCTAAAATAACACCACAGAACATCTACATTCAAATTTTTAATTTTAATTTAGACTTCTAGAAAAGCTGCAGAAATAGTAAAGAGTTCATATACTGTTTCAAAAAGTAGTTAGTTAGCTCAAACAAGAAATGAACACTTGTTTGTAGCAGACTCTACAGTGGAGTCTCCTCCACTAACAAAAAGCAATGGCAGACATCAGCAGGTAAGAGGCATGGCATTAGTACTCAGGGATGTTCCAGGAGATGAACATTCAGTAGAGAAGCTACCAGAAGTTCACAGGCCAGCTAGGCAACCCTTCCCTGGTACAGCAAGCACCATCACAGACAAAAACCCTCAGGGACTGCCTGTACCAACACCTTAAGGATATTAAACACCCTGAGGACTACGCCAAACACGAGCAAAAAAGTATACGGGAACCCCCCCAAAAAAACAAAACAAAACAAACAAAAAAACTGTAGCCAGGCGGTGGTGGCACACGCCTTTAATCCCAGCACTCAGGAGGCAGAGGCAGGCAGATCTTTGTGAGTTCGAGACCAGCCTGGTCTACAAGAGCTAGTTCCAGTGCAGGCTCCAAAGCTACAGAGAAACCCTGTCTCGAAAATCAAAAACAAAAACAAAAAAAAAGTATACGGGAGGGAAGGATATCCCCTAAACCTACGTGCCTACGCCTTATAGCTTGGATCCTAAGCTGGGCAGTGGTGGCACACAACTTTAATCCAGCACTGGCCTTTAATCTCAGCACTTGGGAGGCAGAGGTTAACATGTGTGAGGTTAACATAGTCTACAGAGCAAGTTCCAGGACAGCCAGGACTGCACAGAAAAACCTGTCTTGAATATCCAAAAGCTTGACCCCTAGAGGCATGGTATTACTAGACAATAAACATAAGGTAGAGCCTTATCTGAAGTCCATAGGTCACTGTGGGCATGTGAACAAAGGGAAATGTTGGACTCTGGTCCCTTCCTCTTTTTCTCTTTCCTTCCTGGACCTGAGTGGCTTTTGTTGCCTCTCTCTCTGCCATATGCTGTCTGCCAGTACAGTCTAATTCCCCTACTAGAGGCCTAAAGCAATAGGTCTGCCTAATAATGGGTGGGAACCTCTAAAACTGTGAACCAAAATAAACCTTTTCTTTTTAGAAGTTAATTATCTCAAGTATGTTGTCATAGTGATAGAAAACTCAGAAACGGTAAACTTTAGGAAGTCTTGAAGAAAAGCAAGCTACGAATGAGTTCTCTTGGGTCCTCAGTGTCTGTTTGTGTCAGTCCTTAGCAAGAGTTAACCTCAAACTTGCAATACCCTTGCTTCAGCCTCCTAAGTGCATGGAATAGAGGCATGTGTCCCCAAACTTGACATTCCTAAAGACTGAGGAAATCATCTGGTATAGGGGCAAAGGCTACAGTGGAAGTGCTCACCTCTTGCTCACAGGTGAAGTCATCAGTTTTGCCTGAGCTGATCAGGCCCCTTTCAACATTCTCGGGGCTCTCAGCAGAGGGGAACGGATCCACTATGATGCTGCACCAGACCCGAGGCCCAAACTGCTGGCCTTTGTGAGAAAGACGCCAATGCGAAGTGTATGTTCCCTCTAAGGTTGGAGCGATGAACTCCACAGATACAACCCCCACATGGCCAGCCTTTAAGCAGGGAACCAAAACATCCTTCTTCTCTGTAGAAGCCAATGTCAAGTTTCCCCACATGAACTTGAGCTGAAAGGAACAAGAGAAAGCTTGTCACCTGAGTCCTTTGCGACTGTGCACCACTGCCTCTACATTTAGTGAGGAAAAAATACCTTTGTGTCTGTACTCCACTTCACATTTCCTGTGTTCTTCATCCTCCAGTGTTTGATAAACTTGGTTCCTGGTTGCAGATGAGTCCCGTCAGGCAAATTCTCATCCACAAATGCTGCGCTGAGCATTGGCATAACTGGGGCACAGGGCTGCAAAGGAAGCCTGGACAGGAATCCAAATGCTTAGTTACTTGCTGTCGAGTGTGATGGCTTCTGCACATGCCACACTGGGATTCAAGAGGCTGACTGCTTTTAAGGATGTACTAATACATTTGCCTTAAAAACTAACAGTAATTAGACTCCCGTGAGAAGGCTGAGCAGGGAAAGGTGCTTGACATGCAAGTCTGGTGAGTGACCTGAACCCCATAAGGCACAAACGGCAGAGAAAGGAGAACCGACCTCACAAAGTTCTTTGACCTTGACATGCATGTTACAGCACACATGCCAGACACACACATTATGTGCACATACACACACACTAATAAATACAATCACAGCCGGGTGGTGGTGGTGTGTGCCTTTAATCCCAGCACTTGGGCAGTAGAGGCAGGTGGGTCTCTGTGAGTTCGAGGCCAGCCTGGTCTACAGAGCTAGTCCTAGGACAGCCAGGGCTGTTACACAGAGAAACCCTGTCCTGAAAAGCCAAAAATAAATTAATAAATAACAAAACTCAAGACTAATAAAAATCCTGTGTGTGTGTGTGTGTGTGTGTGTGTGTGTGTGTGTGTGTGTGTGTGTAGAAGGTTAGGAATTAACTCCAGGCTATAAAACAAAAATGATGCTTTAAGGGATAATTAAAAGTGTGCATAAATACAAATGGAGACTTGCTTCTTTTGCTCCCAACCCAGCCAGACTGCCTCCAGAAAGGAGAAGTCTGAGTCACCCCCATTCTGAGAGAAGTCTGAAGCATCATCCCCATCCTGAGTCTTACTAGTTCCTAGCTCTCAGAATAAGGTATCAAAACAAGTGTCAGAAATAACTCCTGAAACAGCTTGGACCAGACAATGGCAGTTTGAAACAGGCGAGTGCTAGAGAGACATGACAGGTAAGACAAAGATGGCTGAAGTTCCAGCTGTAGAGAGCTGACCCTAAGCCACACTCCCGCACTGGTCCAGGACTTACATCAGGGTGTGAGACTGCAACAAGCTCTCAGGTCGGCCCAAAGGGGACTTGGGACTCTGGAATCCATGGATCGAATTCCACAAATGAATCTTTCTGTGGAGTTTAAGCTGCTTTTTAAGCTCCTTGACCTCTGCTTTCCGCTGTTTCTTCTCAGCACGCAACCTTTGCTTTTCTGCTTTCACGAAGTTCTTATCTACCTGCTTCTGGAGCCTGTGGGATAATGAACGACTGTCTTAAAAAACAAACCAACTTTGAGGCTATCTGGAGCTAAGTAAATCCACCAATGGCTAGCATCTAGTTTCTCAATTTCTTTTATAATCATCATTTCCACTTCAGTTTCAGGCAATTGTTTTATTATTATGCATCAGCTGAAAAGAGCAAAGTAGGAGGAGTACTAGTGATTCTGTGTTACTATATGACATCACTGCATTTTTCTACTGAGACAGTCTCACCATGTAGCTTAGTCCAGCTTAGAACTCGGATGGTTCTGAATGCTGGGCATCCTGAGCGTCTTAATTTTTTTTAAAAGATTTATTTTTAATTCATGTGTAAGAGTGTTTGCCTGCTAGCATGTAGGTGTACCATATGTGTGCCTGATGCCCACAGAGGCTAGAAATGGACATCAGATTCCCTGGAACTGGAGTTATAAACAGTTGTGAGATGCTATGTGGGTGCTGGGAACTGAACCCAGGTTCCTCCGCAAAAGCATCAAGTGCTCTTAATCACTAAGCCATCTCTCCAGCGCAAACCAGATAATTTTTTTTTTCAAGACAGGGTTTCTCCGCCTTTTGAGTGCTGGGATTAAAGGCAGGCATCACCACCATCTAGCCTATGGCCTCCATCAGATATTTTTAACATCAGCATGTTGTGTCAGCAGAATCAAGAAGCCAATCAATCAGATGAGCACCCTCAAGCGTATGACTTTACCTGACTTGTTCAAGAGCAGCAGGCAGACGGGGAGTGGGACACTTTAAGTGGGAAAATGGCTCGGAGGAAATCACAACAGGTCTTCGCAACTTTAGCAGGACATGGTTATTGTCATGGGCATATGGTCCAGCTTCACAATCTTCACAGATGTTGTAGGATGGGCACAGGCTGTGTGAAAAGAACAACATAGTAAAAACCTTACAGTAGGAAGTCCCTGAAATGGAGAGGAACAACTTTATATTTAGACTTTATATTTGCTCCATTACCAGTTAGGTGGGACTTGGTTATATGGAGCCTATGCTCTTCATTAGTAAAATGAGAAGAGTAACTTCTAATCATACCTATTTTCATGAAATAGTTCACAGGAAGGATATACAAGATCATTTTGAACAAGGGGGGTTATCTCTCCTTAGTGATCTATTTTTGCCTGATTCTGTTAATCCCAATGTGTAAATGAATGGCACTCAGAATACTTCTGAGGAAACCCACAAAACAGGTAAACAAGGAAGAGTTTGTGCTTCCAAATCCAAACCACATCGCCTACTGCTCAGAGACAGGAATGTCCAGCTTCCCTTCCAGTACCCAGCATACTAGGCAGTCACCGTCCTTGCTCAGGAATCGCTTACCTACACTGGTAACGTACACCAATGATCCTTTTTTGGCAGTGGCTGCAAGCAATATGCCAGCTGAACTGGTTCTCTGGTAAAAACAGTGTTTCCTCTGAAACAGGCATTGAGACTTCAGAGGGGGAGGAATCTAAGGGTGACTTCTGGAGGACAAGCTTCTCCTGCAACCTCTGTTCAAGCTTCTCAACCGTTTCCTTAACCACTTGTTCTCTGAACTGCAATGCAGAGCAGAAGGGGGGAGGAGACGGACTCAGCTGAGGCACTGGAAAAAGTGCAATGAGAACAGCAAAGCTGAAATGTCCCTATGTCTGGTGTAACTTAAGAACATGGCTGATGGCTACTGGGGATGAACACAAATGTTACAGGTCTCTTCCTTGCATGGCTAAGCTGACTCGTCCTTGGGATGACTGTTTCTGTGCTCTTCTCAAGCAGAGATCCGTTTCTTCTCACTAGCTTAGAACTAGACTGTCTCTTCACGATGCCCCAGGCAAAGGCAACAACTTTCTTGACCACATCTACTTGATGTGTGGAAATTATCAGCTGCCACTCTCAACCATCAACAGCAGAGGCTGCAGTAATCTGGGTTCAGCTTTCTTCTTGGGCCAAGAGTGCTGCTAAAACCCAAGCTGGAGAGAACACTCACCGTCTCCAGGTAGTTTGTGAACCAGTCTGGGGGCTTGTCTTGAGGTTGGTCTGTGTCACAAGGAGTAAGTGGACATGGCTGTGGAAAAATACAATCCAAGACCATGGAAGTTACTTTTCTTTTCAAAAGTAATTCTTCCAAAATGTGTTATTTTTCAGGTTTCTTTTATCAAATGTCACAAGCATGTAGTTTTTCAAAAGTTATAGTGTGAGGCATTGGAGAGATGGCTCAGTGGTTAAGAGCACTGGGTGCTGAGTTCAATTACCAGCAACCACATGATTGACACACAACCATCTCTTCTGATGTGCAGGCATACATTCAAGAAGAACACTGTATACTAATACATAAATAAATCTTTAAAAAAAAGAGTGTGAAAGTGTTTTCTAGTTTCTTCTCTTTCTCTAGAAGGAAACCAGGGTTGTCAGTTTCAAAAATTCTGATCCGGAGGGTTGATATAATACCCAATCTTTTGTGGACATTTGCAGAGACTGTGCACGCATGTGGAGGCTGGAGGACAACCTGGGGGTTATTTCTCAGGCACTGTTCATCTTTTCTTTCTTTTTGAGGCAGAGTCACTCAGTGGCCTGGAAACAGCCAACTAGGTTAGGCTGCCCGGCCTGTAAGCCCCAAGGATCCTCCTGTCTCCGCCTCTTAAGTGCTGAGATTACATGTATGTACCACCCCTGGCTCTTCAGAGCACAGGCACATATGTGGAAATCAGAGGACAGAACTGAATGTGGTTCTTGGCTTTGAGTGAGAGTGTCTTGTCTCTCTTTTGTTGTTCACCACTGTACATGTCAAGTTAGCTAGCCTGTGTCTATCTTGCCATAGGGGCACTGAGATCACAGGTGTATCATGTTTACAGATATGACACTACTGTGCCTGACTTTCATATAAATTTGGGGGATTTGAACTAATGCACCCATGTTTGCACACCACCTCTTTACCCACTAAACCATCTTTCCATCTTTACCCACTAACCCCCCCCCTTTAAAACCTGACTCCAGGGATCAAACTCGGAGCCTTGTGCTTTCAAGGCTATCATCCCCCCAGCCTCACTGCCCAAATCTTTGATGATTATCCGAATGGTATGTAAGAGACAATGAGACGGAACATTGGGTAGGACAGAGAGGCCATCCTCTTCATACCTGGGCTGCAGCTTCCTCTGTGGGCTTTCTATCTGATCCCAGGACTTTCACCACTGAAGAATAATGTGCAAGTGGCTTCTTCCCTGTCTTGGCAGTCGCTTGTCTTTCTACTACAATTTGGGGCAATGCTTCATCTACAACAGGGTACCCTTCGTGGACTTGCATCTGTAGTTGGTTTCCTTGCTTAATGTTAGCCATCTGAAAGCATGTTACAAGAGCATGTTACAAAAGGAGGCTACAACATGATGCCCCAAGTGGAAAATTAGCACCTGGCATTTTATGATCAGTAGTGATCATAACATTGTATACTAAGAATGCTATAGAAAATTACCTTTAGACTATTTATAAAGTATGAGACAAATAGATTTCAAATTTAGTCTTAGCACCCATTCCTAAGATAATCTCATTATGAGTGTACAAATATCTCCTCCCCCACCCCCCAAAAAAAAGGCATGTCAAGGTTCTAAGCACTTTGGATAGAGACAGTCAATCTCCACGTTAATATCTAGAATATCTATTAATATCAAGAATATTAACTATAGCTGGGCATGGTGGTGCACAACTTTAATCCCAGCACTCAGGAGGCAGAGAAAGGCAGATCTCTGTGAGTTCAAGGCCACTCTGGCCCACAGAGCCACAGAGTTCCAGAACAGCTAAGGCTGTTACAGAGAAACTGTATTAAAAAAAAAAAACCCTACAAATAGCTTTATTACATTAAAATTTGAAGAAATTTCTAGGTGAGATTGTGAGGTTTTTCCCACTAACTAGGTTATCCTTTAATTCCTCTGTCTGTCTGTTTTGACATAGGGTCTGTCCAGGATTGCCCTTGCTGGTCCAGCTTAAGGTCCTCCTGTTTCACCTCCTAGGTACTACGATTAGAGGTGTGCACTACCAGGTCTGGCTTTGAGCTGGTTGTTCTATAAGGTACTCAACTTTCTAAAACACAAAAATCAATTCTAGATTAGCACTAATCATGGGAACCACAAAGCTATGCCCTATAGCTAAGCATTTACCTTTCACTAACCTCGTACTTTAGGACATCAGCTTAAGTAGCTGTATTTTTGTAAGGAGCATTTTCCTAATCATGTATTCTGAAAACTCCTTCAAGAAGTGGTTTGGCTTTCATTAAGGTATATAAGTGTTTAATAAAAACGAGGGACCGAATGGCTAGAATTCTAGCCCCCTCTGTCTCATAACTGTGCATACGGGAAGCCCTGAGTTAGATTGGCATTGCCAAAACAAACAAACAAACAACTACCCAATTTTTTTCCTGTACACAGCAATATTTTGGCTCAAACAATTCTCCTGCCATCTCTTTGCTTTTGAAACAGTTTTGCCACACAGTCAAGGCTGGACTCAAACTTACTGTGTAGTTTAAGTTGTCTTTGAACTCAGTGGTCCAGGTACCTAGGCCTCCTGAGTGCTGGGATTACAGAAGAACACTACCGCACCCAGGGCTTCTTTCTAGATGATAAGACGGTGGCACCAGACCAGCAGCGAGGTGACACAACAACTTGAGCTGTATTAGGAGCTGCCTGCTGCTGAGTCATACGCCCTACTTACCATAGTCTCCCTAACAAAATGGTGTCATTTGATTTATTCTTAGTACTTTCCACTGGAGTTCAGTAAATATTTTAAAAATTATTTGAAAATAAAATGAAGTAAAGGTTACCTTAAGTGCTTCTTCATATTCTTCTAAAGTAATAAAAAGAAAAAGAAAAACATGTGACTTGTTATTCTTATCAGTCCGAAGGATTCCATTGTATCATCAATTCTACAGTTTTTTGCTGTTTTTTTTGGGGGGGAGGTTTAGGGTGGGGAGCAGGGGGTTGAGCTATGTAGCCTAGGCTAAGTTCAAACTCACAATCCTTTGTGTGTTGTGACTACAGACAGCTAATCCTACAGTTCTAGTGTACAACATGAAGACTACAGTTAATGTACTATATTTAGGAATTTTCTATAGATTTCAGCTACTGTCACCCTGAAGTGGCAGAGGCAGGGTATGGGGGTGGCAATTGTGAGATGACACATATTTTAATTTCTTTCATTGAAATAACCTTTTAAAGCCATCTCTGTATGTATTTCGTATCAATGTTATACATCTTTTTTTTTTTTTTTTTAACTTTTCGAGACAGGGTTTCTCTGTGGCATTGGATCCTGCGCTGGAACTAGCTCTTGTAGACCAGGCTGGTCTCGAACTCACAGAGATCTGCCTGCCTCTGCCTCCCGAGTGCTGGGATTAAAGGCATGTGCCACCACCGCCCAGCAATGTTATACATCTTAAAAAAATAAAGTTTATTTTAAAAAAGTAAACCCAATCCTCAAAATCTTATAATCCTTACTATGGAGTCACTACCTTTTTGTTAGACAAACTCCCTTCTTACTGTTGTATGGTGCTTTTCCCTCTGGTCATAACGTTCTTGGCCTCTGCCCCACAGCTATGTCAGAGCATAACAATACAGTGGCAGCCAGAGCTCTGGCAACAGAACTACTGGTACTCTATGAAGGTGTCCGGAGACCCTTGTCTGAGATGCCAACTCATTTTCCCAGCTGCAAGTGGTCTTGAGAAATGCCAGCCTATTTATGGAAGCTAGAGGAAGGCTAAAAATGGGATTCCAAGATGCAGTGGGATTGCAAACCAGGATCGGGTAGTTGTTTGGGGGTCACCCACACTCCTATACATAACACCGCTCTACAAGAAAGTCTAACAACCAAGCTGGACTTTGGTGAGATTGTGCTTTGATCTGTTACTGGTGCCTACCTGGTATAGATGGACATTTGTTTGCGTCTCCCCAGGAAAAGTGAACGCGGCACTTGCCCATGCAAAGAGAGCTATTCCAAAGCATTTTAAGTCCCTCTGTGCTGCTCTAGCCGTCTCAGTACAAGGCATCCACCCAGCTCCTCTACCTAGGCTTTGTGATACACAAGATTCAGGGGAGTGCCTGGACTGTGTTAAGACTATCTATCGGGGCTGGAGAGATGGCTCAGAGGTTAAGAGCATTGCCTGCTCTTCCAAAGTTCCTGAGTTCAATTCCCAGCAACCACATGGTGGCTCAAAACCATCTGTAATGGGGTCTGATGCCCTCTTCTGGCCTGCAGGCATACACACAGACAGAATATTGTATACATAATAAATAAATATTTACAAAAAAAAAAGACTATCATCTTACCTGGTTCAAATATGGTTTTAGGGACTAAGATGTGAACTATAACCAACCATATGATAAACATGGGAGCATGGTTTGGTTATGCATTGAAATTCACATATGTGCCAGGTCAGAACAAATGCAATGTTAGAATTAATTGTTTATGATGAACTAGATGTATATTATTTTCAGAGGATTAGCATTTTAAATACAAAGTTGGATACGATCTGTTATTATGATCCACGCAAGTGTACTATCTTCTATTTAAAAAAAAAAAAGGCATACAATAAAAATCCCGAATGAGGCTGGGGATGCAGGTGGTAAAGTGCTTGCTTAGCAGGCACCAAGCCCTGAGTTTGACTCCTGGTATTGCATTAAGTGGAGGTAGAGGCAGCAGAATCATATGTTCAAGGTCATCCTAAGCTACATGATGAGTCTGAAGCCAGTCAGGGCTACCTCCCGAGAGACCCTGCCTCAAAAAGAGAAGCAAAAAAAAAAGGAAAAGAAAAATCTCCTATGAAACTAATGCCCATGGTACAATGTCAATTTACAGCATGCCAAATTCAATTCTAGAATATATGCTAGAGCAGAACATGGTTGAGATGGAAACACCCATGAGCAGATGAATTTTAGTCACTATGTAGTCCAGATGCCCTTAAACCTGAAACCCTCCTCCTCCCCTTCCTCAGTACTGGACTGCAGACAGATACTACCATGTTAGGCAAACTTTAAGCAAAGCTTACTAGATTTTTCTCTGAACATACCTTGACTATTGATGGATACCTATGAAGAGAAAAAAGCAACAGTGAATTGCTCATCACCTGACATTTATATACTAGAGACAGTCTCACATCCCAGTCCCATGTCAGGTGTTCAGCATTTCCACTACTTTTTAAATAACGTGCTCTGTTTTATCTCAGGGACACTAGTGTAGTATAGGGCTAGGAGCCTGGGGTCTGAAGCCCTTACTCCATTCATTACCTTTGTGTCTTGCACAAGATTCCTAACCTCTCAGAGCCTCTGCTTCCTCATGGTAAATAGAGATGATAATGTCGTCGTCGTCCCCGCCCCCCCCCCAGCACTGCTAGTCTGATGCATTAACCACTTAGTAAAGCGTCCCTGTTAGTATCATCATCATCCACTAGATGACAGCCTTGCTATAGTTTAGGGTCTCTCTGATTTTCTCCATGTTGCTTTCTCATTTCTCAGCTCCATCTCAGATGCCACTAATCTTTATGAAGTATGAGGTTATCAAACATACTTAAACTATTAAGCAAATGAGATAACATTATTCTGAATCCTTTTCTTTGTCTTTTTTTTCCTTCCAGCTTTCTGAGATAGTCTTTTGTTCTTATGTCCAGGTTGGCCTTAAACTTTCTGGGATCCTCATGCCTTAGTCTCCCAAGTACTGGAAACACAGGTGTGAACCATTAAAACAGACTTCATTCTGAACTTTTAAAACTCTATCATTCTTGATAAGATCCCTATTCTAACTATTTAGAAGGGGGGGGCACAGTTATTTTACCTCCTCATTTTCCTCATCCAGGTACTTTATCTGAATACTATTCAGATCAAATGAAACTTTTACCTGCAAAAGAAACAAATGGGTCAGTGTACATCAGTATATAAAACTAAGTATTTTAACTTCACTCTTTTTTTTCTCCCATTTATTTTTTTCTTTTTGGCGTGGGGTGGTTGTTTGGTGTGGACCTTTCCAAGACCACAGCTCTTACAGCCTGCAGGTATCAGCCTGTGCATCACCACCTTGTAGACAGGCAGAATTTCTCGAACCCAAAGCTCACCAATTTGGCTAGTCTAGTTAGCCAATTTGCTACCAGGACGAGCTATATGGGCTCCCTAGGGTCCAGATTACACACAGACCATAACACACACCTGGCATTTATATGGGTGCTGGGGATCCGAATGCTGGTACTCATACCTGCATATCAAGGGCTTAACCCACAGAGCCCTCTCCTTGCCCCTTATTTTTTTATTCTTTTTGTGATGCTGGGGATGCAATGCAGAGCTTTGTGAATACCAAAGGATATTCCCAGAAAAACATCTGATACTAAAACAACAACCACCACAAACTCAAAGAAAACAGACTCCAAGTGGTAACAAATAATGGGGTAATATCTAAACACAGAAAAGATAACCAAAATTAATAGTAAGATTAATAATCCAAGGGCCCAGTACCGTACGGCACACTTTAGGTCTCTACTCCCAGCATCTGGAAGGCTGAGACAAGCAGATTTCTATGTTTGAAGCCAGATTGGTCTACACAGTGAGTTCCAGAACAGCCAAAGATACACCAAGATAACAAAAAATTTAACAAACATTAATTAATACAAGTAAATGTGCAGAAAATTTACATAAGAGGAAATAGGAATGCTGAGTAAATATATAAAAGCATTCAACCTGACAGATTAGGATGGTAAGCATTTCTTTTTCTTTTTTCTTTTAGAAGAAAGGTGAGGACCACTTGCGGTTGTCCTTTGACCTCCACATAAGTGTACTGCACGTATGTGCCCATGTGCACACAATCATATACCACCCCACACACATTGTAAGTAAGGGTTACATCCACAGTGTTCAACAACACTAGCAATGCCGTGGACTCACACTTTATTAAGACTGTGTTTTGCTCTGTGTCTACTGATTAAAAACTATGGCTACAATACACTGTTGGGCAAGAAAAGCAAGCTGTGACCCTAACATGATGCCTGCGTGAACACAGAACTTGGAAATGTGGGGAAGTATTCAGGGCTGTTATCTCCGGTTAGACAAAGGAGATGTAGATAGCAGACACAGGGTAGAGGTTTGTGGACAGACATTATCATCTCCTTACGCATTAAGATTCTTTCATTTCTTATAATGGGCATGTATTACACTATTGTAATTTAAATTTTTAAAATAAAAGAAAAACACAAGCTGCCAACTCACCTAGCTACTAGGCAAAGAACGGTAACTGACGCTCAGATAATTTGCAAAGATCTCACTGCTTTCCCAATAGCTATCTGCCTAGGATAGTATAGAGAGAAATCTGGGGAAGGCAGGAAACTAACTGTAACATACTGGGAGGTCCCTCTAACATTTCCTTCCTTTTTAAGATACCTACACAGATAATGAGGTCAAGACATGCTTGTAACCAAATGGGTTACATTAAACACAGGTGCCCAAATAGTAAAACATTGACTAATGCAAACCAATGAAACCAGAAGAGTACAAAGGGCAAAACAAGATGAGAGAAACTATGAGCAAAAACCACCCATGGGGCTTTGCTTTGCTTTTTGCCAACACTGAGATAGCCAACCTTTGACCCAGCAATAAAGCAACTGGCAGGTCTTGCAAAACACAAATCCTGTCCTCGGCAGTGAGCAAACAGCAGCAGTGCATCTGCTCTCCAGCCAGGCGACATTCCCCTACAGCCTAGCTGGGTGGAGGACACACTAACTTACCCCTCAGACTATTTCTAAATATGGATCTTTCTAAATCCTATTTCACTTCAAAATAATTTTACCTGAGTTTGATACCTGGGACCCACACAGTAGAAGGGTAGACTCGACTCCTGAAATTTCCCCTGACTTTTGCTCCCTCTCAAGAAATAATTTTAAATATGTTTAAAAGAATATAGTTGTTTCTTCCCTTTTCCTGGTACATAGCCCATACAAATACTGAACCCTGCTGGGCGGTGGTAGCACATACCTTTAATCCCAGCAGTCAGGAGGCAGACACAGGCGGATCTCTGTGAGTTTGAAGCCAGCCTGGTCTACAGAACGAGTTCCAGGACAGCTAGGACTGTTATATAGAGAAATCTTGTCTTGGAAAAACAAAGAAATAAAATAAAAACACTGAAACCCTGTCAAAAGCAAATTGTCAAAAAGCCCAGAAATGGTTGGCACTGACAAACTTAAAGGTTATAAAATAAATTGCTAAAATAGGCACACGAAAGAATACCTGTGTTTTAAAGCAGTGAAAACCAGAACAAAGTGGTACTCACCATAGCTTCAATATCAGCCCACGTTGTATTTTCTGGATCCGAAACCAGAAAGCTTTGAGTTTCATTTTTAAAAGTCACATTTAGAGTGACCTGTGGCTCCATGTTGTGGGGTGGGGCTGAGAAGAGGGATGGACGAAACAAAGAAGGGGTTAAAAACCCACAGAGACACAGTAGGTTTCATATATAAGCTAGATTTGGGGGTCCATAGTGAAGAAGAGAAGCAGTGTCCCAACTGTAACACGATTTACCCTCACTGCTATGTTAGAAGCTTCTGTCTCAGAAATACACTAATGTTCAAGCTAGGTCATAAAGACTTGCACTTAAGCTACAGAATTAAACTCATGTAGAACTTCCACATTATTAATAAAAGCCAATCTAGGCACAGTAGCACACACCTGTAGTCCCAGTCACTCAGGAAGTTGAAGCAGGATGGGAGCTGGAGTCCAAGAGTTCTAGGTCAGCCTAGGAAACAATGAAACCCTGTCTTTAAAAGAGGTGAGGAGGGGCAGGGGAGATAAAAGTCTGCTGGAAGAATTTAAATCTTGGCCATATCCACAAAGACTCCCCCTAATGTGTTTGAAGTCTCTAAGGTTTTCACTGAACAGTCCAGGGCTTGGTTAGTGTCTGTAGCATGAGCCAACAAGATGGAGAACAGAGACAAGGTGTTTGTACTCTGGGAGCAGAGGCAGAAGGAAGTTTCAGTTTTAGGCAGTCCAATCAAGAATAGTCTGGGCTACAGAATGAGTACTTGTCTCCAGAAAACAAGCAAGCAAACAAAAACACCCCAACACCCAAACAACAACAACAAAAAAAAAACTCCCACAATTAGTTGAGGAAAAAGCTATACAAAAGTAAAGAAAGTAACATAATTAGTCCTCACGGACCTGTGGCTTCCACAGTTAGCAACCAGGAGTTAATTTTGATATTCAGAATTCCTTCCTTTCCACTCTAAGTGTCTGTCGATGACACAGGGGCCTGGATGCTGCGAAGCCACTCTACCACTAAACTATAACCATGCTCTACAACGTCTGTCTCTCTTGACAAAATATTCATATTTTCATCCATAAATATTTGTAAAATGGCAATTTTTTTAAAACCCACCATTATGGCTAAGAAGTTGGCACTTTCTTAATCAAATACCTACTATTAAAATACACTGATTTTAGTGAAGGATTTTGCTTACTGATGTACTGTGACTTCAAGAAAAAAACAGTTTAAGTTTTTAGTTTAAACTTAAAGCTGTTAAGAAGTGGAAGACACTGGCAACACCTGTCACCACTTAAAATATTCAGCACATTTTCAATCTGCATGCAGAAAGCCAGATTCTACTCCACATACAAAAAATGAACAAGATTAAGTCCTAGAAGCTTCCAGTGTCACAGGAAGGGAGATATAGGTTGGGAAGACTTGCTTCCCAGACACAGCTCCTAAACAAGGCAACCCGGGGAGCTGTGAGAAGACTGCTTATCTCTAAGCTTCACTTGTTTATTCATAAAACAAAGACTAACCTCAACAGTGTTATCAAAGGGATCAAATAAAATCTTGGCCTAGGGGACTGGGAGTAAGGTGGATTGGTCCAAATATGTGCAAAGCTATGGGGTCGATTTCTGGCAGCACAAAGTATGTAGAATTATTTGAAATAGAGTTAGACTATGAAAACTATTATTTTAAGAATTGGTTCTTTAGTTCCTTAAGGTAGATTCTGTCAAGCCAGGAGGTGGTGGCGCACGCCTTTAATCCCAGCACTGTGTGAGTTCAAGGCAGTCTGGTTTCAGGACAGGCTCCAAAGCTAGAGAAACCCTGTCTCAAAAAACCAAAAAAAAAAAAAAAGATAGCTTCTGTCTTATTCCTTTTTACCCACACTGGCCTGAGAACTGCTATGTACGTAGACCTGGTTCCAACTCACAGGTATTTGCCTGCTTCTGCTTCCAGAGTGTGGCACTGTGGATACAACTGTCATTTTAAGACCTTAGGTTCTTAATTACAGATTATTTTAGACACTCAATTATTGAACTTTTTCTCTGTCTTCATCTATAGTTAAGTTCACTGCCAAAGTAATACTAGCCTCTAGCATACATCCTGACATCCAGCACTCATTCATCTCAAATGCAACTAGTCTCTAACACCCATCCTGTTGACATCCAGCACTCATTCACCAAAAATGCAATTCTCCCTTAGGATCTTTAAAATTTAGGCAGAATCCCACCAATTCTCCAGGCTGCTGGAGCTTTTTGTTTGTCTGAAATCAGGGAAATAAAGTGACTGAGTTTGCCAAAAGTAAAAATTCTGAAGTGCACGGGCACTTTGCAACTTCTATCTTCCCCGTTCTCTAATCACACGAGGTGGAACTAGTTTCCAGGCTTTGGAGTTCATCCAGCGGCTCTCAATGGGAGAAAACAGGAAGTGGGAGGGTCTAAGGTAGGGGGTCAATACACAGGTCTTCATAAAGGCCTACCTCCCCTTTGGCTTACGTGGGAAAAGGCTTTCAGCAGGAGCCTTAATCTTGAACTTGTGAAAATATCAAAGACACAGCTAACCCCATCTATTACCCGTAGGTTAACAGCCAGCAGTCAGGTCAGCTGGGCCTAAGCCAGCAGCTTTCTTAAGTAGCATTGTAAACGCTTGCCTTATTGACTCCCATTCCCGTGGCAAAAGCCAGCTTTTCCCCGTACGGATTTTTCCAACCTCGAAAAATAAGGTTAATAAAGGCGACCTGGGAATCTGAACTTTATTGTTTCTACCTAAGCTTTAAAATGGGTGATTGGAAAGCTGGGGGCTTGACGAAAAGGGAAAACGAAGTCCCTCTAACACGGAAGGGCCTAGATTAAGAGATCTCCAAAGGAGTCTCAAAAAGAGGAAAGGGTTAGAATGAGGAAGATGCGTGTCCTTTCTTTTCACTCAATCCTAGTCTTCCAGTAATCCTTTCTTGGAACTCCATGACCCAGGAGAGTAAGTGTCACCACCATCCCTGGAGTCCCTCTTTTTGTACTTGGGGGGGGGGGGATGTCGACCTTCTCTTAGCAGAAACACTCTCCCTCGGGCAGTATCCACACCCCACGGTCGCTGACAACCCAAGCAGTTCTCTCATCTGCTCACTGAAAGGACTGGCTGCCCCTGAACACGGAAAAAGTCACTCCTCTATTTCAAGATTCTCCCTTTGAACTTCCCTGAGCCTCTAAGAATGACGTGACCCCACGACTAGGTAACGGCGGTGGCTTTCTTACCAGCTTTCGGCCCACGGGGGGCGCTTGCCCGTGGCCAGTGCAGGGACCGTTCGCTGCCAGCTCGGCTGCTATCCCTGCGGGGTGAATCTAACATGGCGGACAGAGACCGGGCCTAGTCCCTGTTTCTCTGAGTTTCTGATAAGATGATTGGTTCGTACTATTTGTCCCTCAAAATCACCACCCTACCGATTGGTCAATGATGCGATGGCAAGGGCGGGACAGAAGCTATCTGAACCGCACAATAATAACAAACACCCAGGCTGAGGGGCGGAATTGGTGCGCAGATGTCAGCTGAGTGGATTTCCCTTTACCAAGCCGATTGGCCGCCCTCTGCTTTCCCGAAGGTCACTGACCTTGGAGGACTAGGTACCCGAGAATCGCGGGGCTGGATGGGAATTGTAGTCTCCCTGGGACTTGCAGCTTCTTTTAGTCTATTCTTTGTGAGCGAGACATGAAAACAGAACTCTGCGATGCATAGCAGCTAGCCCGCATAACCGCGAGAAGGTCTCCGCTGTATTAATTGGCTTGCTGTGGTAACGGTGCCTGCTTCCGGTGTTACAAGCTCCTCTCCCTTAAGACTACAGTTTCCAAGGGACGCTGTGGCGAAGGCCTTTCGTTCCGCAATGCATGCTGGAATTGGTAGTTCTTTTTACACACTCCTTTATTTGCCTAAACTGGAGACTTCCATGGCAAGAAGACTAAGGGAGGGAGGAGGCCTCGTCCTGCAACTGCTTTAGGCACTACCTTGCGCTCATATTCCGGCCTCAGGTTGTTATTCCGACCCTTTGTATAAAATTACTGTGACGTAATAAGCAAGCGTAGATGGGAAGGGCGGCTGCCTGATAGGAAACTCAAAATTCTTTCTCTTCCGTCTCTTTCTAGTTACGACATACAGGGAAAGACTAGGTGGCCAATCCCGAGCACGGAAAGAGTGTCTACTCTTTTTTTTTCCCCCTCTCTTCCGCTGACGTGTCTGGATCTTGTGTTCCTAGAGGCTAGCACTAGGCGCCAAGCGGTCGGTTTCCTTGGCGACAGAGAGCGCGGGAAATACAGATAAATTGTAAATGCGGCTGCGCGGTGGTGCCGCGCGACCCACTGGTGTCCAAGCGACTTCTCCTGTATTTGGGCCTCGGCATTCGGGAGCACAGACGTTTTGCTTGGAGTAAAGGCGAGACAGCCCTGAGGAACGGAGAAGGTAGCTAGCGATACCCATCTGAAGGGCGGGAAACTGCAGGTGCAGACGGGTGTTTACTGAGGAGGAGAATGACTGGGCGGAACCAAAGGGTCCAAAGCCTTGTGAAACCGAGAGGACTCGTGGGAGGGGTGCAGTCGGTGTCTTCCCTGGGACAGCTGTGAGGAAGAAGGCAAGGGCTGTGTGAAGGGAGCCCTGGCTGTAATCGTGCCTTGAAGGCAGCGTAAGGATGCTGGCTGAAGGGTGAGAGGCACGGAAGGGCAGCCACAGTTCACAGGAGGTTCTAGAAGGGGAAGTGTATAAAGGCATGCCAGTAGTGGTGAATGCTTTTGTCAGGGGAGGCGTGTTTAAAGAGAGTTTTGCGGAAACCCCTAGAAGGAGTAGGGTGGAGAAACATTAGCAGTTTTATTGTGCGTTTTTGGTGACTTTTTTTTTTTTAAAAAAAAAAAGGTGCTTTTCTTTTCGTTTGTTTTGGTATTAGTTTTTTGTTTGCTTGGTTAGTTTCTGAGTTAGAATCTCATTTTATAACTCTATAGCTTTGAACTCTTATGTAGAGGAGGCTGGCCTCGAACTCATCCGCATGTCTTTGCCTCCGGGGAGAAGGGGTTAAAGGCATCCTCTACCGTGCCCATCTACTTTGGGGTTTTGAGTACCTTGAACTCCGTCTGTAACTCTAGGTGACCTTGAACTCCTCATCCTTTACCTTCCCCTACAGAGTGCTGGAAGTACGGGTTTGCACCAGCTTACCTGACTGATTTTGGGGCTCCTGTCTAGCCCTGGAAGGCTGCTGACCTTTCGAGACCATTCTTCTCCTTCAACTTCTCCATTTTCTGGGACTGTAGGCATGCCACCACTTGTCCCTGCTTGGTTTTGATTTTAAGCAAGAAAAAGGAAGCGGGGAGTCTGGAGAAAGTTCACAGCTACCACTTCTATCCAATAACCTCACTGTAGCTGTCTTTTTCCTGGAGAAAGGAAAGACTTTAAGGCTACATGTCAAATAATAGAGAATTTAGATTGCTAACTGCAAAGAGCAGCTGCTAGAATTTTTAATTTTTTTAAAAAATATATGTATTATTAATTATATAATTAGATATAACGTATTTATTTATTTTTAATTATATGCATATGCATGCAGGGGTTCTGGCCTGGATCTAGACTTCCAGACACCTGACATAAGTGCTGAGAATTGAACTCTGGTTCTCTGGAGGAGAGGTGAGCCATCTCCAGACCCTGAGTTTTTTGTTTTGTTTTGTTTTTTAAAAATGAAGTTTATCAACTCTATGGTTGGTATAATTCTAAAGCAAAATTAAATTTCTCTTATTTAGAATTACAAACCAGGTGTGGTAACCCCAGCACTCAGGAGGCTGAAGCAGGAGGATTGCTACAAGTTGGAGACTAATCTGAGCTTTATAGTGTTTTTCAGGCTTGTGTGGGTTACAGAGTGAGAACTCTCCCAGAAAAGGGGTGGATGGGGATGACTTACCCCAGTAATTCCAGCAGTAAGGGGGTGGAGGCGGAATAGCCTTGAGTGCACCCAAGTACAGGGCTGGTGTGGGTTATATGCGATCTTACCACAAAAAAGAAAAGAAAATTGTCTGGTAAGCGGCTGTGTTCAAGAACCATTTTATTTTTTGGCGTGGGTGGGGGCAAGGTTTCTCTGTGTAACTTTGGTCCCTGTCCTGGAACTAGCTCTTGTAGACTAGGCTGGCCTCGAACTCACAGAGATCTACCTGTCTCCACCTCCTGAATGCTGGGATTAAAGGCATGTGCCAGTACTTCCCAGACTAAAAACCTTTAAAGTTGCTTAATTACATGTGTTTTTAAATTTTCATTGAAGTTCACTGGACCTGGAAGAAATGGATTTACCTGCTGTTCAGATTGGAGAAGTACAAAATGTCCTTCATGCTATGCAGAAAATCCTAGAGTGTCCAATCTGGTAAGTCAGTGGGAGAATTTATTAATTTGGGGTCCTTTGTATGATTATCTTTCATGCCAGTGAGAAGTTTCTCTACATAGTAGAGAGAAAAGCAATCTTTTAATATCAAAATGACTTTGTATTTTTTATAACTGAAGAGTTTTAAAAGTGCAGAAAAATCTTTGCTCTGCTACATGTCCCCCAACCCCTTTTCCCAGCTAAAGGCTTGTCTTGATTTGTTCTTCCTTGGGACAGAGTTCTGGTTGGAATAAGTGACACTTAGGCTTTTCCTCCCCTAAGACCAGCCTGATGGAATAACCTTAGTAAACAAAGTTAAAAATCTGCCTCTGGCTCAGACTTGCCCTGTAAATTTAAATGAGAATGCCACCAGTTCTCAAAGCTTTTTTTTTTTGGTTTTTCGAGACAGGGTTTCTCTGTAGCTTTGGAGCCTGTCCTGGTACTAGCTCTTGTAGACCAGGCTGTCCTCGAACTCACAGAGATCCATCTGCCTCTGCCTCCCGAGTGCTGGGATTAAAGACCTGCACCACCACCGCCCGGCTTCTCAAAGTTTTTTGCAATACTTGCATGACTAATGCAGAATGAACTTTTCTTTTTCTTCCCCCTACCTTCATCTTCTTCTTCTTCTTTTTTTTTTTTTTTAAAGATAGGCTACACTATACAGCCCAAATCAGCCTCAAACTCACTATCTAGCTTAGGCTGGCCTTGAACTCAAATCCTCATGCCTCTGCCTTTTGAGTGCTAGGATCATAGGCATAAACGACCACAGCTGCCTAAAAGAGTGAGTTTGGACCAGTGTTTATCTAGGTACCTATCCCCAATCAGGATATGAAACAGTTCTAGTACCCTAGAAAATTCCTTTTTATGCTTAGGCGTTCCTAGTTTTCAGACCTTCTAGGACCTTTGGAAGTTAGTTTTTAGTGTATAATTTTGTAATTTTCAAAATTTTATGCACTACGGCTCAGAATATAGCACACAGGAAGCCCTGGGTTCAGTTCTCATCACTTCATAAATTAGGCCTGGGGCCGGGCGGTGGTGGCACATGCCTTTAATCCCAGCACTCGGGAGGCAGAGACAGGCGGATCTTTGTGAGTTCGAGGTCAGCCTGGTCTACAAGAGCTAGTTCCAGGACAGGCTCCAAAGCCACAGAGAAACCCTGTCTCGAAAAACCAAAAATAAATAAATAAATTGGGCCTGGGGAGCAATGTCTGTAATCCCATCAGAAGGTGGAGTCAGGAGGATTAGGAATTGTAGGCGGGGTTTTCTGTCCTGCCTGTCATCTCTGTCCCGCCAGTCATAGGGAGGGAGACTTATTAATGCTTGACTGATAATTTAGGCTTGTTACTAACTAGCCCTTACAACCTAAATGATCACATTTCTATTAATTTACTTTGTGCCTCATGGTTTTATTACCTCTATCCCATTTTGTGTGTCCGATTTCTTTTGTGTCTCCCTGGCTTCTCCCCATCTCCTGGCGACTCTACCCTTCCCAGCGTCCTCTCAGTCTGGCCTTCCCGCCTAACCTTCCTGCCAGGTATTGACCTTTTAGCCCTTGATTAAACCAATGAGAGCAACACATCTTCACAGTGTACAAAAGGATTGCCCCACAGCAAGGAATTCAAGGTCATCTTTGACTGTGAGGCCAGCCTGGGATACATATGACTCTGTTTCCCTCTTATTTATTTATTTATTCACTCATTCATTCATTCCCTTAAATGCATTACTCAGGACTGGATGTCTACCTTGGAAGACATCTTAACTAGCATGCTTTAGGCTCCAAGTTCAGTTTTCAGCATCACGAATAAATAATGCTAAGAAAAGTCATAACCAATGTTAAAAAGCCTAAGCTAGGGCTGGTGATTAAGAGTCCATACTGTGCTTTTAGACACCTCAAGTTCAATTTCTAGTACCCAGGTTAGGTGAGTGATAAACCCCCATAACTCTAATTCCAGGGACTCTGACACTCTTGTCACCTCTATGGGCATCTTAACTCACTTGTACAAAGCTCTGCATAGAAACACACAAATAACACACAGTTCAAGGTAAATCTTGGGCTGGGTATGGTGGCACAAGCCTCCCAGCATTCTGTTGGACGCAGATTGGTCATTGGGTGCAAGGCTATTCTGGTTGATTTCTGAGGCTCTGGCTGTCCTAGGACTCAGATCCATCTGCGTCTGCCTTCGGAGTGCTGGGATTGAAGGCGAACACTACTACCACCGCCAATGGCTGAAAATTTTGATCCTTGAGGCTTGATTTATGAGGCTCAGTACCTATGAGTGCTTGCTGCTCATTTGGGACACAGGACTTCAGTTTCTGGCATTCTGATTGGGTAGGTAGTTCACGATCATTTATAACTTTAGCTCCAGGGGAATCAGTGTCCTCTTCTGGTCTCTGCAGGTGCCACATACACGTGTGGACATACACACAGAGACACATAAAAAGAGAAACGTCACATTTTATGAAAACAAAGGAAAATCTTGACTCACATACCACTTTTTCTGTGTTTGTTTTTCTCTGGGTAGCCCTGGCTGTTCTGGAACTTACTCTGCAGAATTGCCCTCATGAAACTGCAACAACCTCCAAACACTGCGTATTTACCCTTTCCTGCTTTTTCTCTTCCTTTATAAAATCGATATTTTATTTTACTTTATGTGTGTGTGTATTCTGTATATAAATGCCACATGTGTGGATATCCACACAGGCCATAAAAGGGTGCCAGACCCCTTGTCACTGGAGTTCCAAGCTTTTGTGAGTCACTGGACATGGGTGCTGGGAACCAAATCCAGGGCCTCTGCAGGAACAGAAAGTGTTCTTAACCACTGAGTCCTCTCTATAGCCCTCCCTTTCTTTTTTCTCCTTTTTACGTAGCCCTAACTGGCTGGAACTCACTATATATACCAGTTTGGCTGGCACTCACAGAGACCCACCTTCTTCTGACCTCAGAGTGCTAGCAATAAAGGCATGAGCCACCTCAACCAGACTTTTAAACCAACTTCTTAGAGACCTGGATCCTTTTTTGTTTTGTTTTTGTTTGATACAGGGTCTTACTGTGTAGCCCAAGCTGGCTTTGAAGTCACAGATAACCTCTTGTCTCAGCCTCTTAAATGCTGGGATTAAAGGCTTGTACCTCCACACCCTGCTTAAATTAGTTCTTAATAGTTTATATATTTATTTGGTGCTGAGGGTTGAGTTGGGAACTCTTGTATGCTATGTATGTGCTCTCTCCCTGAACTATATACCCAGCCCAATTTATTTATTTGTTTGTTTGTTTGTTTTCCTGGACAAGGGTCTCACTATGTAGATCAAACTGACCTTGAACTCACAATTTGTCTGCCTTTATTGGGATTAAAGGCATGTGCCACTATGCTCAGCTTTCTGATACTTTTAAAAAATACATTGTTATTAGGGCACAGCATTCAGAAATAGAGGGCTGGAGAGATGTCTCAGTGGGTAAAGCTTTTGCCATGAAAGCACAAGAACTGGAGTTTGGATCCCCAGCACACTCCCAAATGCCAGGTAGGTGTAGCAACATACCTAGTGCTTGGTACACAGGATGCTGAGAGCGAGGTGGCTAGACATTAGTGAGCTCTAGGTTCAAGTGAAAGACCTTCTTCAGTGTATAAACTGGAAAGCAAGGAAGACAGCCAGCATCTCTCGGGAGTCTCCATGTGTGTACACAAATGTCAACATGCAGAAAAATAATAAAAATTTATTGATCAGTTGTATTTTTTTTTTAAGATTTTTTTCTTTTTTTCTTCTTTAATGTATATAGTTGCTTTGTCTGCATGTATTCCTGCAGACCAGAAGATGGCATCAGATAGTGAGCTGCCATGTTGGTTCTGGGAATTGAACTCAGGACCTCTGGAAGAGCAACCGGTGCTTTTAACTGCTGAGCCATCTCTCTAACCCCCAGTTGTACCTTTTTTTTTCTTTTCATTTACCTTTGATGGGTTGATGGGTGGATTTAAGTAAATTTGCCTGCATGTTTCATAACATGCAGTTATGTTATGAAAGTTAATAAGATTAAGGAAGATGTGTTTTCAGAGAGAAGATTTGAAAAGTGCTAGCATCTACCCTCAGCATTGCAGCTAAACAAAAAACAAGACTTACATGAGATTTACAGCCAAATTCATGAACTATCAGAGTCACAGAGGCAGAAATATTGTAAGAGAAAGATGGGTTTTGAAAAGCCTAAACTTACTGGGGATAATTGCAAACAGTGATCAAAAAGTCTTCAATAATGTGGCATTTGGGTCCATTTATTTTACATTCCCACAGGACTCAGTCATAAAAATGTAATGTTCTTTCTCATTCTGGCAAATTAAACCATCAGTTAAAAATTCAGATACATAAAAACTACAGAGGCAAGAAAGAAAGTTACTGGTACATTTTCCTTTCAGTTACTCAGCGTTCTCAGCTTCTTGCTGAACTCTCTTGTTCTTTTCTTTGAGGTGGCCCTCAAAGGTCTTGGTCCTCCTACCTGAGCCTCCAAAGTGAGAATTAGAGGTATGCACCTGTAAACTTTAGGCCCCCTTTTTTATTTTTTAACCATGTCTCACTGTGTAGACCAGGCTGACCTCGATCTCACAGAGATCATTCTGCCTCTGCCTCCCTGATTGCTGGAATTAAAGGCACGCACCACCACCACCTGGCAATTTTAATAATTTTTAAACTAGACTGTTCACTACAGTCATTTTTATTTTTTTAAAAAGATTTATTTTTATATGTATACAGTGTTCTGCCTGCAGGCCAGAAGAGGGCATCAGATCTCATTACAGATGGTTTTGAGTCACAATGTAGTTGCTGAGAATTGCTCAGGATCAGGTAGTGGTGGTTGTGCATGCCTTTAATCCCGGCAGAGGCAGGTGAATCTCTTGAGTTCACGGCCAGCCTGGTCTACAAAAGCTAGTTCCAGGACAGCTAGACTGTTATACAGAAAATCCTGTGAGGGAGGGGCAAAGCAAACACACACAAAGAACTCAGGACCTCTGGGAGAGCAGCCATTGCTCTTAACCTCTGAGCCATCTCTCCAGCCCTACAGTTATTTTGAAAGCTTAAGGTCATTTATATGGAATGTTCTAGAGTGGGACTGAGTCTACTGCTTTGTTATTTTTCTTGCAGTTCTTAGGGTTGAACTGAGGGCCTTTCCATGGTGTGCTGCATTACACCTGCATTCCCAACCCGGATGATTTTCAGTTCCACAAACCCTCTCCCTTGTGTGTTAGTGTGAGTTCCATCCAAGACTTGATGTGTACTGGGCACACTCTGCTGCTGAGTCACACCCCAGCCATGCAGTGAGTTCTTAATAATAACTGATTAATCATGACTAAAAACTGTTGGAGACTTTCTCCCAGCTATTGGGAGCAGAGGCAAGGGGATCTCTGAATTTGAGGCCAGCCTGGTCTACAGAGCAAATTCCTGGACAGCCAGGGCTACATAGAAGCCATATCTCAAAAAACAAAACCAATGCAAAAACAACCACCAGAAAGAGTGAAACAAAAGAAGTTGCTCCTTGGGGTGGCTGAAGAGCAGAGCCTCAGTTCCTAGGTCTCTGCACTGATACTCCTTCTGTCCCTAAATTATTTGGGAGTTGCACCTTTGTTTTTATTATCAGGGTGGGAGTTTGAAGATGGGATCTTGTATGTCTCCAAGCCCTGTGCTCCTGTGATCCTCTCATCTCAGCCTCCCCAAGTTGCTGGAGCCACAGACATGCACTACTACATCTAGCTCGTTTGGCGGTTGCTTGTGGTCACTGTAGCTCTTTTCACCCTTTTAACTGTACCTATGTGGTACTTAGCTTCTATTTTTTGGTTTTTGGAGACAGGGTTTCTCTGTAACAATTCTAGCTATCCTAGAACTAGCTCTTGTGGACCAGGCTGGCCTTGAACTCACAGAGATCCACCTGCTTCTGCCTCCGAGTGCTGGGATTGCCCAGCCTACATAACAGTTTTTATGTGCTGAAATGTGTACCTGGTAGGTTTTTTTTTCCCCAAACCTAAACTTCTTTCCCCAGTGATTCATCCTGTTCAAGCTCAAACTTCAAATACTCAGTAGACTGAAAATATTGCATGACATGAAAAGTGTTTGAAACATTTGAATTTTAGAGTAAACATTTACTCTTATCAGAAGCTAGAAGAGAAACATTTTAATTTTTTTCCCATTTTCATTCCTATTCGTCTTCAAGCTCTTCCTACAACAGTCACTACCTTTTTACATATGGGAGTTTTCATCTGTTCAGAGTTGGTGTTTACAGTGTGTTTATATAGCTCGGATTGTAATTACCATACTGAAATATAATTATTTCAGAATTGAGTCAGTGGTGAGAATGAAAGCCATCTGGTATCATGACTCAATCCAATTTCTCTTTTGCTAAGAACTTTATTTGGTGTCTAGCTTGTCTCAGAAATCATGATCTAGTGACAAATCAGTCTCTTTTGTTGGAATTGTGTTCTCGCAGTAGCCCAGATGACGGCCAAGGTGAAAACTGAGGATCTGGGAGAAAGCTTGACCTGAGGTTATTCTGCCTATACAGACAGCTGGTAGTAGAAACTAGCCTCAGACTTAGTCAGGTGTGCTCATTGCTCTCTGCATCTTCAGGAGCCCCGTGACCACAAGAATTACATGACTAAGCCCTTTACAACAGGCTCTTCCATCCCAGCCTTTCCTGTGGTCCTTTTTTACATTTAACATGAGAATTGTATTTTTTATCACACCAGCAAGTTACCTCTTCTTTAATGTCTTACATTGGTCTTACCACCAGAACTCAGTGTATATAGCTCATGCAGAGTGAAGCTAAGGACAAAATAGGCAAGTTTGCTGCCATCTGGGTTCTCAGCTCCCTCCCTCCTCTACTCTAGCCCCCCCCCCCTCATTCCAGCTCAGCTTCTCTGCTCCCTTTCCAATCATTGGCCGGTTTGTTTCCTTACATGACTCAGCTGTCCTCCACTGCCACTTCCTCATTCATGCGTTTTATTGCCTCTCTATATATACCCACCAATGTGCATTTCACCATTCTCTGTCATTTTGTCCTGCGTGGTTTTTCTTTTTAACACATTTCTCCTTCAGAATGATAATACGTGCACTTCATTTTCCTATTTTATTTCTGCAAATGCTTGAACTTTTTCATACTCAGTTAAAAAGGCAATTCCAAGCCAGGCAGTGGTGTGGCACCTGTCTTTAATCGTAGCATTTGGAAGACAGAGGCAGACGGATCTCTGTGAGTTTGAGGCCAGGCTGGTCTACAGAGTGTGCTCCAGGACATCCAGAGCTGTTTCGAGAAAGCTGTTCTTGAAAAATAAAAAACAAAAGATGATCCTATGCTGAAAACCAACTGTAAGGTGAGCAGGGAAAAGCTCTTACTGCCACGCCCACCAACCTGAGTCCATCCTCAGGACCCGCTCATTGTTCTCTGACCTCCATGGGTGTACCATGGCAAGTGCATACTCTCTCACATTGCCCATTGTACACACAAAGTAAATAAGTACATTTTAGTTAGTTTGTTTTTCAAGACAGGGTTTCTCTGTGTAACGGCACTGGCTGTGCTGGAACTCACTTTGTAGACTAGGCTGGCCTCATACTCACATACTCACAGAGTTTAATACCTGCCTCTGCCTCCAGAGTGCTGGTATTAAAGGCATGCGCCACCACTGCCTGATAAATACATTTTAAGGTGCTGTGAGGCAATCAAAAAAAAAAAAATGTACAGTAGGCTTGACATATCTGTAGGTGGAGTACATTCCAGGATCCCTAGTGGGCGTCTAAAACCTCAACTGGTACTGAACCTGCTTACTCTGTGGTTAAAAACAATTCTCTATATGCAAACATGCCTTCAATGAACTTTTTACCTTTTCATTTACAAGGAACATTTTATAGCCTTATTGTGATATATCTAAATTACCAGCCTCGTATGGTGTCATATGCCTTAGAATCCCAGGACTTCAGAACTGAGTTAAATGAAATCATGAATTTAAAGCTAGCCTAAGCTATGTAGTGAGACAGTGTTTAGGAGGAAGAAGAGAAAACCGACATCATCACTGGTAGGCTTTGGGACCATAGTAAGTAAAATTAAGGTTACTTGGTCACAAACACTTTGATATCCTGGCATCTGATTTGATGTCATACCTGATCTGTCACCAGTTATTTAGTAAAGAAGAACTAGGACCGTCGTTCAGTGGGAGAGCACTTGCCTAGCATTTGTAAGGCACAAAGGGATGACTCATATTTTGGAAGGGATGGTGTGGGCTTGGTGGGTAAAGGCACTTGCTGCACAAGCCTGGTGACCTTAGTTTGACCTGTGTAACCCTCATAAATATGGAGAGAGAACAAGCTCCACGGCTTCTCCACAATGTATTCATCACAGTTCAAGTGAAAACTTTAACTGGGGCTGCAGAGGCAGAAGAGCTGCTCCTTCCGGGGGACACAGGTTCAGTTCCCAGCATCCACATCAGGAGATTCACAACAGCCTGTAACTCTAGTGCAGGGAATCTGACACCTGGCTCCCAAGGACAAGGACAGTACATAAATGTGGTCCACATACATCCTCCGGCACATGTGCACATAAAAGTCAATATTTTTAAAAATCTTCTAACTAAGGGAAAGATTACTACAAGGCAAAAGTTTCTTTTTTTTAATATTTATTTTTTTTTTATTATGTATACAATATTCTGTCTGTGTGTATGCCTGCAGGCCAGAAGAGGGCACCAGACCCCATTACAGATGGTTGTGAGCCACCATGTGGTTGCTGGGAATTGAACTCAGGACCTTTGGAAGAGCAAGCAATGCTCTTAACCACTGAGCCATCTCTCCAGCCCCCTTTTTTTTTTTTTTTTAAGGTTTTATTTGTGTGTGTCCATATCAAGGTATGCCACATGTGTTTGAATTCCTGGAGAGGCCAGGAACATGGATCAGGTGTTTTAGAACTGTAGCTGCTGACAGTTACGAGCCAGGTGATAACGGATACTGGGAACTGGTTAGGTCCTCTGGAAGAGTAACAAGTGCTCTCAACCACTGAGCCATCTTTCCAGCCACTGGTTTAATTTTTTTTTTTTTTTGAGACAGGATTTCTATGGCCAAGGCTGACCTTGACCTTGCTTTGTAGCTGATAACCCTGAACTCTTCATTCTCCTGCTTCTCTATTTCTCAAGTTCTGGAACTGTGGAGATGCACTACCACACTGTGCACAAGTTTTCTGTTTGTGCATTTTGTTAAGATTCAGGATATGCACTCAAAATGCTGGCTGAAAAAGTGAAAATAACCAATATGAAATACCGGCTTGTGGTGGGGGATAGGGAAGTTGTTAAGCCCAGGGCCTTAAACATGCTTGGGAGGTGCTCTACTGCTGAGCTGCATTCCCAATGTAGCTAATCTTTTCAATGCTAGCAGTAATGATCTCATTGGAGAGGTCAGTATTTCTGTTACGTTTCTGAATGCTCAGTGAAAGGATCTTTGGTTTTTTGCTTTGTTTGTTTGAGACAGGGTCTCAATCTGGAGGCCTGGCTGGTCTGAAACCCTCAGGATAGATCTGTGTGCTCTTGCCTCCGCAGGGCTGGAGGCTTCTCCACACCCAGCAAGATCATACTTTGTCCTTGTCCCTTGCTCCTAGCATGACAGACCTTTAATATTAAATTGTCCTAAATCATGGTTCTCAACCTTCCTAATGCTGCAACTCTCTAATGCAGCTCCCTGTGCTATGGTGACCCCCAACTGTAGCACAAATTTTAACTGGTCTTAATAATAAAAATTCAGAGTCAGATATTTGGGGTTGAAAGCAGGATCAGAGAAGCAAAGCAGCCAGGCAGTAGAGCTCTTACCTCTACCAATGCTCAGACCAAAAGAGCATTGTCTCTAGGACAAAAGAGATCCTGTCTCTAGGAATCCTTAGACTGAATACTTTCTCCTCAGACTGTATGCTCAGACTTTGTCCTCTGTCTGACTGCTTCAGACTGCACCTTAGACTGTGCCGAGCTCCTATCTCCTCCTGCATTGTACTCCTCTCTCCACCCAGCCATATCCCTTCCTGTCTCTACCTCTCTAGTGCTGGGATTAAAAGCATAGAACTCCCAGGTACTGGCATTGAAGGTGTGTGCCACCACTGCCTCTAGTGGCTTAGCTCTGCACTCTGATCTTCAGGTAAGCTTTATTTGTTAAAGCAAAAATATCACTATACCCAACCATAAAATTTTTTCATTGCTACTCAATAACTGATGTTGCTGCTCTTATGAATCATAATGTAAACGTGTGTTTTCCGATGATCTTAGGTGACCCCTGTGAACGGGTCATTTGACACCCTCCCCCCAGGTGAAGAACCACTCCCCTAAATCTATACTCAGGATCAGTTATAGCAACTAAAGCTAAACCTCTACTTAAAAAACCATTTGCTTGGGCTGGAGAGATGGCTCAGTGGTTAAGATCATTGCCTGCTCTTCCAAAGGTCCTGAGTTCAATTCCCGGCAACCACATGGTGGCTCACAACCATCTGTAATGAGGTCTGGTGCCCTCTACTGCCCTGAAGACACATACACACACATACACACACACAGAGAATATTGTATACATAATAAATAAATAAATAAATAAAACCATTTGCTTTTAAAGAACTTAATTTGCCTCATTTATTTTTTTTTCTCTCTCTACTTTGTCCTTGTACTCGTCTAGTTTGGAATTGATGAAAGAACCCATTTCCACAAAGTGCGATCACATATTTTGCAAGTAAGTGAACAATTTTGTAGATCTGTTATTAACTGTGCGTGCTCATCATTACACAGCTTTATAGAGGCATTTGTTTTTTCAGTTAAATGGCAACAACAAAGCTTGTTTTTCTTCCTCAGGGAGTAGTTATGAATTCATCATATATATTGGCCATTGCCATGGTTCTTGGTAAAGTTTTGACATTGCTTATCTAAAAAAATTGTGGCGTCCCTTTGAACAGCTGATTCATTTGTTTTTGGTTGTCCAAGGGTGAATGTAGACTGAAAGCAGTTGTGAAATAAGCACATTTTGTTCAGCCTTCCCAGTCTGTCATTTCTGTTTATTCCTACATGTCCTGCTCTTCCCACTAAAAAGGTACAGTGTTTGCCTGCTTCATGTGCTGGTGAAGAGAGAGAGATGAGCACTGTGTGTTTAGGCTACAGATCATTAGTATCAATGATTCAAGTTATGTGTGGCCCTTCATATCTAGAGGTGGTTATGTATTGGCTCAGTCAACCAACCATGGGCCGAAAATATTCAGGAAACAAATTGTGTCTATGTTGAATATATGCAGAATTTTCTTTTCATTGTTCCCTAAACAATATAAAGTCAGAAATATGAGTCATATAGTTAAAATAATTATTTATTTATATGTGCGCGTCTATGTTTATGTGAATGTATGCATGTACGTATGTTTGGGTACCCATGGAGGCTAGAGGAGGGTGTTGGATCTCCCAGAGCCGGAGTTAGAGACAGTTATGATCTGTCACATATGGGTGCTGAGAAATAAACTCAGGTCCTCTGGAAGAACAGCAGGTGTTCTTATCAATTGAACTATTTTTCCAGCCCCTAGCATTTATAGTTTTTATATTAGGTATTTTAAGTAAACTATATATCTTTTTTTATGTCAGGGGGATGGAGTATCCAAAGGTTTTGGTATCCCTGGGACCTCTCTCTCCCATTCTGAGGGATGACTATTAAGAATCTTGTCCTTATTGTTGTTTGTTTAAACAGTTTCCAATGTTATTGCAGTTCTAGCCGTCAGAAATTCAAAATGAGTCTTAAGGGGCTAAAATGCAGCTGTTGACAGAGTTGCTTCTGTCTGGAGGCAGCTTCCTGACAGTCCACACTCCCTGACTCCTGGCTCTATGCCACTGCTTTTCTTGTTGTTATCCCCTTGCCTTCTTGATCCTTTTGCCTTTCTGTTGTGTCAGGGTCTCTTTCTGAAGGAAGCGGTCTTCCCTAGGAGTGTTTGATTTTTCTTTTTCCTTTTCTGTTGTTGCTTTACTTTCTCTTGTTTTTTGAGACTCACTTCTGTAACCCTGTGTAACCTTGATCTCACTGTGTAGACCAGACTGGTTTTGAATGTATTGCAATCCTCCTGCTTCATCCTCCTAAATACTGAGCCAACACATCTCGCTGTATGTTGCCTTTAAAATGAAAATATTTAAACCAGACATGATGGTTTACAAGGTGTCTTAGTTACTGTTGCTATGAGAAAACACTGTAACCAAGGCAGATTATAGAAGGAAGCATTTAATTGGAGTACAGAGTCCTAGAGAGCTAGGAGTCCACAACTGTGTCGTGGCAGGAGCATGGCAGTATGCAGGCAGGCATGGTGCTGAAACAGCTGCCGAGAGCTCACATCCTGACACATGAACAAGAAGTAGAAGGAGTGCATTTGGGGTGATAGACAGATCTCTCTCTCTCTCATTTGGGGCGGATCTCTCTCTATTTCTCTCTCTTTCGGTGTGGTGTGGTGTGTGAAAATATATAGGGTTATTTATTAGAATGCCTTATAGGCTGTGGTCCAATAGTCTTCAATACACACCAGAAGCCCAAAGAAGTGGCCTCTAGTGACAGTGAAGTAATGGACTTGCTATTGAGAGCAAGTAAACAAACAAAAAGAGAGCAAGCTTCCTTCTATGTCCTTTATATAGACTGCCAGCAGGAGGCATAGCCCAGATTACCAGATTAAAGGTAGCTCTAACTACTTCAAATGATTTAATTGAGGGAGAAAAATACGCCCTCATAGATGTGGCTAGCTATTTGGGTTTTAGTTAATTCCATATGTAGTTAAGTTGATTACCAAGAATAGCCATCACACGTGGGCTATGTAGTGAGTTCCAGGCCAGCCTGGATTATAGTGTAAGACCCTGTTTTAGAAAGAGGGAAAGAGATAGAGGAGGAAAAAGGGAAAAAGAAAGAATTTTTTTCTTTTAAATTTTATTGTTTTATGTGTATGAGTGTTTAGCCTGTCTGGATGATTGTACACCTTGTGTGTGCCTGGTACCCATGGAGGCCAGAAGAAGGTGTTATATCTCCTGGAACTAGAATTGCAGCTGGCTGTAAGCTACCCTGTGGGTGTTGGGAATTCAACCCAGATCTTCTGGAAGAGCAGCCAGTGCTCTTCTTTGTTTTTTGCTTTTTCTTCGATACAGGGTTTCTCTGTAGCTTTGGAGCCTATCCTGGAACTAGCTCTTGTAGACGAGGCTGGCCTCAAACTCACAGAGATCCACCTGCCTCTGCCTCCCGAGTGCTGGGATTAAAGGCATGCGCCATCACCGCCCGGTTCAGTGCTCTTAACTTCTGAGCCATCTCTCCAGCTCTCTTTCTGAATTCTGATTCTCCCCACCCTTCTCTCCCACAAGGACCCAGAGTTCTGTTTCCACTGTCTTACTCTTTTTCCATGTCACCTCACTGGTTTAGATAAAGTCCCACAAGTTTCTTGATGGCTTCTGCCACTTTTCTCTGGCCATGGTCCAAGGGCAACATAGCTGTATGATTCTGCTTCAAGAAGTTTACATTAAATAATAATAATAATAATAATAATAATAATAATAATAATAATAATAATAATAATGGAGCCTTGTGTCCCTTTAGTCCCAACACTCAGACATGTGGATCCTTGTGGGTCCAGCCTGGTCTATGGAGTGGATTTCAGGGTAGCCAGGTCTAGACAAAAACCTTGTTTTGGGCTGAGGTTTGGGGGAAAGAAAGTAATAATGGAAATAATTATTGTTGGCTTCTATATCCATACTTGTTAGACTATGTATTGTGTATGATCAGCTTGTTTTTTGTTGTTGTTGTTTTATTTTTATTTTTCTTGGGGTTTTTTGTTTGTTTGCTTTTGAGACAGAGTTTCACCCGGTAGGCCTGGTTGTCCTGGAACTCACTCTATAGACCAGGCTGACTTTGAACTCAGATTCATCTGCCTCTATTTCCCAGGTGTTGGGATTAAAGGTGTGCCACAGCACCTAGCTTCAGAACCTTATTGTCTTAGCTACTGTAGCTTTGTCGTGAGCCACAGAGATTCGTTTATTTAGTCCCGGGGGCAAACCTGAGCTTGTGTATCCTGGGCAGGCGTTTTATCACTGAAGTGTATATAGCCCAGACCCTAGGTGGTGAGCTTTTAAACGAATACAACCATTTTATATTAGCTACTTAATCATTTCTATCTGATTATACTGCATGAAATAATTATGAATATATCATTAAATGTGCTGTGTTAATTTTTTTAATTTTTTATTTGATCATAATATTAAGTCATATGCAAGTAAATTCAGTTTTCATAGGTCATTTCTTATGTGGCTTGATTTTTTTGCTTATGCAGCATCTAAAAATAATTACTAAAAATCATTGTAATTTACCTGTCTTACCCTTTAAATGACTCTTAAGGGCAGTTGTGAAATTATCTTCATGGCTGTTACTTTTTGGGTGTTCTTTCTACAGAAGAATAACTTAAATTGTTTTTTGTTTTCCTTCTTTCCAATTTGTAGATTTTGTATGCTGAAACTTCTTAACCAGAAGAAAGGGCCTTCACAATGTCCTTTGTGTAAGAATGAAATAACCAAAAGGTATGTAATTTGTGTAATCATGAGAGGTTGGAAGCAACAATGGCATGGAAAAAAGTAGAAATTCATATGTAGGTAGTGTTCTGTAAAACCATTCATCAATAGAAAAATAGACAAAAATGTGTTTGGGGGCGAGAGGCATACTAGTTGGTGGAGTGCTTGCCTGGTAGACACAGACCTCTGAGTTAGTTCATCTGACGGTACCACACAAGCCAGACATTTCGCACTTCAGACGGCTGAGCAGGTAAAGGTGCTGTCAAGCCTGATGGCCTGAGTTTGGTTTCCAAGACCCATATGATGGAAGGCGAGAACTAACTGCCTCTTTGCGACTTGTGCTCTGGTCTCCAAATGTGAGCTGTGGCATATACACACACTCATTCTCTAATTAAGCATTTAGTTAGCTAGTAAATTAATTAGTCAATTGATTTTTTTTTTTTTTGAATTTAAGAATAAGGGCTGGAGGGGCTGGAGAGATGGCTCAGCGGTTAAGAGCATTTCCTGCTCTTCCAAAGGTCCTGAGTTCAATTCCCAGCAACCACATGATGGCTCACAACCATCTGTAATGAGGTCTGGTACCCTCTTCTGGCCTGCAGGCCTACATGTAGATAGAATATTATATACACAAGAAAGAAAGAAGGAAGGAAAGAAAGAAAGAAAGGAAAGAGAAAGAAAAAGAAAGAAAGGAAAGAAAGAATAAGGGCTGGAAAGTTGACTCAGAGGTTAAGGTTATTTGTATCTTACAGCTGTCTATAACTCAGGTCCCGTGGGGAGCCTTCTGACCTGTGGCTACCAGTCATGCACATGTTGCACACACATGTAGGCAGACAAGACAGACTTACACACAAAAATAATAAAATAAAGGCAGGCGTGGTTTCACATACCTGGGACAGCAGCCCTCAGGAGGTGGAGGTTAGAGGATCCGCCTGTGAAGGTTATCCTTGACTACATAGTGTGTGGGAGGCCAGCCTGGACTGTACGAGATCCTGTCTCAAAAAGAAAGTGCTTAGCGAACAGATTATTTCTAAGATGATTTCCTTGGATGTTTGTGGGGCATCTGCCATCACCAAGTCTTAGCAACGTAGTGCCTTGTTTCCTATCCACCAACACCACATGCAATCAGGAGCACTAGGCCGCTGTGGCCATCATAACATACTGTAGTCTTTTCTGACTGTTCTGAATACAGGAGAATCAACAGTCTATCTCAGATGGGGCTGCACTTCCGTGTCTCATACATTGCTCCTACCACAGTTGGTTCTACTAGGGTAGTGCCTTCATCTCCTTCACTAGTGATGTTGTTTCTCCAGTGTTCAATACACAGTAGGCAGATATTTAAAGGAGGAGTTACTTTTGTTGTACATAAACCTAAATCTGTCTTTGGATCTTGGTGTCTATTGATGGGACTCTGAGAAGCAGAGCTGCAGTGAGGGGTTGCATTGGATTGGGAGTTAAGAATCTGCTCTTGGTTTACATCTACTCTGCGTTGACTGTGGCAGTGGCAGTCGCAGGTTAAGACTAAGTCTCTGTTTGGCCTTGAAATTACAATGGCTAGCCTCAAACTACAGGTCCTCTTGGCTCAGTTGTACACGAGTGTGCTACTCCGCCTGGGTTTTTTTTGTTTGTTTGTTTGAAACAGTGTCACAGGTTCCAGATTGGCCTTGAGTTGATCCCTCTATCTTTGCCTCCCAAGTGCTGGGATTACAGGCATGTACAACCATGCCTAGCCCAGGATACTAATATTAGGGAGATTTAGGCTTTTGGTGGTCTTGTATGAGTCACCAAAATATTTTAAAAATCAATACAGTCTAATTCCAACAGGGAGAGGCAGGTAAATCTCTGAGTTTGAGACCACCCTAGTCTAAAGAGTGAGTTCCAGGACAGCCAGGGCTGTTGTTATACAGAGAAATCCTTTCTTAAAAAAACAAAAAAAAGGGCTGGAGAGATGGCTCAGTGGTTAAGAGCATTGCCTGCTCTTCCAAAGGTCCTGAGTTCAATTCCCAGCAACCACATGGTGGCTCACAACCATCTGTAATGAGGTCTGGTGCCCTCTTCTGGCCAGCAGGTATACATACAGACAGAATATTGTATATATAATAAATAAATACATATTTAAAAAAAAAATTCCGGGCTTTAATCTCAGCACTTGGGAGGCAGAGGCAGGCAGATCCCTGTGAGTTCGAGGCCAGCCTGGTCTATAAGAGCTAGTTCCAGGACAGGCTCCAAAGCTACAGAGAAACCCTGTCTCAGGAAAAACAAAAAATAAAAAAGTATAGTCAAAAAAAAAAAAAAATGAACACAGACATAAAATCAAAGCAAAATGAGTGTGTCCATGAAGTTTTTCTTGTGTCAGTGATTATAATGTGATGTCACTGGTATGTGTGTGTTTGTTTTTACTGATTCTTTGAGTTCGTGCTTCCTGCTATGTTTACAGTAGGAAACTTACAATCTGTTTGCATGTCTTTATTTTACTGTGCTTAAAATTAATCACATATGTGCTTCTCAAAACAATTTCAGAAGCCTGCAAGGAAGTACAAGGTTTAGTCAACTTGTTGAAGAGCTGCTGAAAATCACTGATGCTTTTGAGCTCGATACAGGAATACAGTGTAAGTGTTGCACGCTGAGGGCTGACTGGGGAACCTGGTCTGTATAGGAATACAGTGTAAGTGTTGCATGGCCCAGAGGCAATGCTCAAGGACTGGCTGGGAACCTGGGAAGTTTTCCAAGCTATTTTATGTGAAGAGGTAATGTGACTTTAGTCTGGTTACTTTAAATCTGTGCCTGGAATTGTGTTTTATTTATTGCAGGGAGCTTGGGCTGGGGCAGTTGAGTCTGTATTTGTATGGGGCCCAGTGGTCATCTTCAAGTATTGTTCCTCAGGAGCAATCCACATGGCTTTTTGAGACAAGGTTTTCACTGGTACATGGTGCTTGCCAATTAGGCTGGGATCCCTTTTGTCTGCCTTCCCGTGCCCAGCTTTTTATGTGAGCGCAGGGAATCAAGCTCAAGTCCCCATGTGAGGCAGCTACTGAGCTCTCTACCCAGCCTCTTTAATCTGTATGTATTTAAAAAAAAAAAATTTAGGGATTGGAGAGAGTGGAAGAGCATTGCCTGCTCTTCCAAAGGTCCTGAGTTCAATTCCCGGCAACCACATGGTGGCTCACAACCATCTGTAATGAGGTCTGGTGCCCTCTTCTGGCCTGCAGGCATACACGCAGAGAGAATATTGTCTACATAATAAATAAATAAATAAATAAATAAATATTTTTAAAAAATTTATTTCATGTATATGGGAATTTTGCCTACGTGTATGTGCTGGCTAATTTTATGTCAACTTAACACAAGCTAGAATCATCTGAGAGGAGGGAACCCCGATTGAGAAAATAACTTTGTAAGATTGGGCTGTAGGCCAGTCTGTTGGGCATTTTCTTACTTGGTGACTGATGTAGGAGGGCCCAGCCCATTGTGAGTGGGTCACCCCTGAGCTGCTGATCATGGGTTCTATAAGAGCATGCTGAGCAAGCCAATATAAGCAAGCCAGTAAGCAGTATTCTCTGTGGCTTCTGTATCAGCTCCTACCTCTAAGTTCTTGTCCTGCATGAGTTCCTGTCCTTACTGCTTTAGATGATGAATTGTTACATAGAAGTGTAAGCCAAACCTTTTCCTCCCCAACTTACTTTGGTCATGGTGTTTCATTGCAACAACAGAAAACCTAACTAAGCCGATGTCAGTGTACCATGAATTGTGTGCTTGCTGCTTGCAGACTCTAGAAGGAGTTGAATCTTCTGGAATTAGTTACAGTGGTTTTGAGCCACCATGTGGATGCTGGGGATCAAACCTGGATCCTCTGGAAGAGCAGCCAATGCTCTTATAACTACTGAGCCATCTCTCCACCCCTAAATTATTTTGTTACTTTTGTTTCTTTGTGTGTATAGAGGGCTGTGGCTTAGGCCTGCCACAGCATATATGTTCAGATCCAGACAGCTTTCGGGAGTTGCTTCTTTCCTTCTACTATGTGTGGGCGTTAGGGATTGAGCTGAGACCTTCAGGGTTGTTACTAACTACCTTTACTCGCTGGCCCTAACTTTAAAATTTTTATTACTTGTAGTAGTTTGAGTGCAGACATGTATTTTCTAGGTCACACATTTGGAAATCAGAGGACAACTTTAGGATTGATTTTTTTCCCCCCCTACATTTTCATGGTGTTAAACCTGAAAATTTCAAGGAGAAAGAACAAATCCACAATTGTCTAATTAAAGAAAACTTTATTTTAACACTGGCCTGGGCAGGTCCATACCCAGGATTCCCAGAGAATGGCACTGAATTAGGTTAGTCTGCTTATAAAGGCAGAACCCACAAGGCTATCCTGCCTTCATCGAATGGGGACCAGGCATACATCCTGACATACTTCCTGCCCAATACCTCCTACCTATGTGTGATCAAGCACAGAACCTTGTTTACTGAAGTAAGGACACAGGGCTAACTATCTTACATGAACAACAGCCTCCAGCATTCCAGGAAGTTATTTGTCCTTGGGCAAGTGGGGCCTACAGGTTAACTTTAGCCCTCGCTCATGGGTTAGATTCAGGTCATAAGGCTTCGCAGCAAGCATTTGGACCTGCTGAGCCATCCTGCCAGCCTGTATCATTTTAAACCATTCTTATCAGCCTTACATTTAATCTTCATTCCTAAAATGTATATTTTAATGTCTCTGGAATTGGAGCATTTTATCAATTATATGTCATTGCTTAAGTTTCCTTTCTTAGTGGTACAAACAATAGTGGTGCACCTTACATTGTTACTCCTTAAATTGAGAGAAATATGGTAAATTTGTTCATGGGTAAATTTATTAGTTTTTAAGCTATAAAAATAACTTGCATAGTCTCTGAATTTCCAAACTGGACTTTAAAATTTTTTTTTAGATAATCAGAACAGGAAAGATGGCTCAATAAGAATGCTTAGCTGCTCTTACAGAGGACCTAAGTTTAGATTTCATCAATGACAGCAGGTGACTTATAAGTCTAGGGGATTCAATACTTGCTGACTTCTACAGGCACCTACACCCACATGCTACACATTAACTTATGCATTCATACACACATACACATAAATTAGAAATTAAAGGTAGACAGATATGGCAGCATACACCTTAAATCTTAGCACTCAGAAGACAGAAGCAGATGGATCTCTGAATTCAAAGCTATCAAATTCCAGACTAATGAGGGCTACAAGGAATCTGCCTCAAACACACAGTGAAACAATTAAATATATCTATAATGGATTGTTATTGTTTTTGTTTGTTTGTTTCTCAAGATAGGGTCTTTCTGTATAGCCTTGGCTGTCCTGGAACTGAGACCTCCTGCTCCTGCCTCTACGGTGCTGGGATCAAAGGTGTGTGCTGCCACCACCAGGCTTGTGTTGTTGTTTGCGTTACCCTTACACAGCAGGGAGCAAACACAGTATTCTTTTTGGATATTTAAGGAAGATTATTGTTTTCTTCTAACTAAAACATGGTACTTTATGTTTCAAAGTCGCAAGCAGTGACAGCTTTTCAAAAACGAAAAATTTTTCCGAGCCTTTGAATGAGGACACTTCTATCATCCAGAGTGTGGGCTATCGAAACCGAGTCAAGAGACTTCGGCAGACTGAATCTGGAAATGACACCTTGGTAAAGCTGTTTTCTGTGGTTTTTTGGCATTATTTATTAAGCATTAGTATTGTGAATTAGTGAATGAGTGGATTTACATGAACTTAGTAAAGAGAGGATGCTGGTAAATTAAGTGGCTGGGCAAGTGTTCTAATGAGTAAGAGTTATGAACTTAGAAGTGCAGGGAACCTGTTGTGATCAAGAGACACCTTATAAATCCTTCCCCTGTTTTATAACTTCAGCTCTGATGCTTGTCTGAAACCGATCTCTTGTAAGCATTTGAAAATTGCTTCAACTTA
>JAQHUG010000032.1:5766439-5802132 GCA_028555095.1 Dicrostonyx torquatus | reverse complement strand
CATTACAGATGGTTGTGAGCCACCATGTGGTTGCTGGGAATTGAACTCAGGACCTTTGGAAGAGCAGGCAATGCTCTTAACCTCTGAGCCATCTCTCCAGCCCTACAAAATGAAATTTTATGGGCTCTATCATGAATTCTAAATTATGTAAAAGTTATACTTCACACCTTGTAGAATCTCACTTTATAAAAAGGAACAAAAGAAAAGATGTCTGGTTATGAATAAGTAAATTTTGAAAAAATATAAAGTCAAAATAAAAAAGAATATGATCAGTTGCCTTAACATTTAGAGAGACCTAAGAAAACTGTTCAGGCCCTGCACTCAGTCTCCAGTCAGCCAAAAAGGAAGAAAAAGAAGTGAGGTCAAAGGTCAAACAGGACTCTTTAACCATCTTTTCTTAGAATTTGTGAGGGTGACTGAGTTTGTCATCCAGCACTTGAGAGGCTGAAACAGGAGAATCATGGGTTTGAGGTCAACCTGGGATACATGGAGAAGAACCCTATCTCAAAAATAAATAAATCAAATTGGGAAGAATGGTTCTATTTCAAGTTCCCTGCACCATCATGTTTCTTTACAACATTTAATGGATTTACTTGTAATTAACTTGTATGTTTTCTAATCATAATATATCCATCAACAATGATGTTGTTTTATACAAATATTCCAGAGGTGTGGTAAGATGACTCGGTAAAGTCACTTGCCACCAGCTTGATAACCTAAATTCAATTTCTAGACTCTACATAGTGGAAGAAGAGAACACACACACACACACGTGTTAATAAAAGTAGTGCAATTCTATCAGTTACTATTTAGGGACACTGAACTGTATCTTAGGTGCTGTTGTATCTAAGATATCGGTCCTAAGGCAGTTACTAATTTTATGGATGAGAAAATTAAGTCAACAAGGTTAAGAATTTGGAAGTATGGTCGGGCTGTGGTGGTGCACATCTTCAATCCTAGCACTCGAGAGGCAGGCAGATCTCTGAGTTCTAGGCCAACCTGGTCTACAGAGTGAGTTCCAGGACAGCCAGGGCTACAGAGAGAAACCCTGTCTCGAAAACGAAACAACTAAAAAGAATTTGGATGTAGGAAGTTGACTTTGGAATCCATGCTTTCAGTCACTATTCTGTATTGCCACATATGTTAGAATCTGCCACACAGTGGGTATTATTTATGTAATGTAACATTACTTATATAAAATATGCATTATAAATATTTCTGAATGAACTACGGTATGTTTTGCAAGAAGCATTTTTTTTTACCCTTTTAATTAAAAACCTTGAGTGATTTGGGGGTTTTGTTCTTTGTTTTTTAAGGATCTGACTCTTCTGAAGAGATAGTTAATAAATCAGATGGCTGCAGGTAAGTCATAAGGAGCCTTTGTCTGTGAAGCTGATATTTTCATATCTAATTAATATTGAGGATCCTAGGTTTAGGTCATGGTATTAGAAGAAAATTTAAGGGTCATTTAGTTTCATCCCCTTTATTTTATTTCCTGGGAAACCTTTTTTTTTTTTTTGTTTTTTGAGACAGGGTTTCTTTGTGGCTTTGGAGCCTGCACTGGAACTAGCTCTTGTAGACCAGGCTGGTCTCGAACTCACAAAGATCCACCTGCCTCTGCCTCCCGAGTGCTGGGATTAAAGGCGTGCGCCACCACCGCCCGGCTCTGGGAAACCTTTTTTATTTGTTATACATTTTTTCATTCCAAAGGAGTTTTAGATAACAGTGGCAGTCAGCACACACTTGATTCTCTGGGTTTCTCAGATATGGTAGTGATTATGACTGATGAAAGTACGAGAGAATATATTTATTTATTTATTTTGGGGCAGGATCTGTGCAGCCCTTGCTGTCCTGGAACTCACAGATTTAGCTGCTGCCTCCCAAGTGATTAAAGGCATGTACTACCACACTTGACCCAAAGAGTTCAATTTTATTTATAACCATCCAGTTTCTTCTTTTAAGATCTATGATAACTGGTCGTTATCTATAAATTTTTGGCTACAAATTATTTTTGCCTAACCTTAAAATTGGAGGGGGGGGTGGGCTGGAAGTATGGTTCAGTGGTAGAGATTAAAGAGTTTTTATTTTAACTTTATGTAGAGTGGGACTTGGTGGCACGTACCTTTAATCCCAGAATTCTTTTTTGTGAGACAGAGGCAGATGGATCTCTGTGAGTTCGAGGCCATCCTGGTCTACAGAGAGAGACTGTCTCAAAAAAAAAATCATGTTTGTTTTTTTCCCTGAACATATATTTGTGTCTAGTGCCTGGAGTCTAAAAGAGTGCATCCAGTTCCCTGGAACTGGGGTTACAGATGTCTATGAGCCATCCTGTGGGTGCTAGAGATCGAAGCCAGAGCTCTTAACACTGAACCATTTTTCAGCCAGACATGGTCACGCAGGAAGCAGAGACTAGCAGATATCTGAGTTCCAGTACAGCCAGGGGTACACAGAGAAATCCTATCTCAAAAAACCATTGAACCATTTCTCCATTACTCGAGGGTTTGGACCATCCACTGGAGAGTGTACTCAATCTCAGCTTACAAGGAACCCCATACCCCTGAAGGAAACTATCTCTCCCTCAGAATCAGTGGTCTGTCTGTAGCTCCTTAGTTAGGGGTGTGGACTCACGAACCCCTCCCCTTTATATGCTATGCTTGATCTTGTGCAGATGTTGTGCAAACGGCCATGGCTGCGGCAAGCTCATGAGTGCGGTAGCTCTGTCTTGTCCAGAAGACACTGTTTTGCTCTGGTCTTTTCAACCTCTGGTTCTTAGAATCTTGCTACCCCTTGTGGTCCCTGAGCATACAAGTGTGTTCTTATTTGCATATCCAAAAAACAGTGTTCTACACTATTCTGATCTTTGTGACTGCTCTCAGTTTTTAATCATTCCATTTTTACTGAAAGCACTTAAAGGAGAGCAGATTCCGAAAAGTGAGTCAGTCTGCTCAACTGCTACGACCCTCTCTAGAGGAGCTAAAATATTTGATCTTGCCCATCGGACAGATTTCTGAGCATACGACTAGAATTTCTCATCCAGGCTTCTGTCTTTCCTTCCTTTAGTGTGCAAGACCTGGAATTGTTACAGGTCACCCCTCGGGGAGCTGAAGATGAAGCCAGTCTGGAATCTGCAAGAAAGGGTAATGTCAAGCCTTCCCAACCTAATAACACTAAAGAGAGTAGGTAGATGCAGTTCTGTAATTAAATTAATCTGAAGAGCAGGTTCCAAATTTATTTCTAATTTATAATTCACAGCATCTTTTTAAAGAATTAAAATATCTTTTTTTTGAGTGCCATTGTGTGGTAGCGAGTGGCGCTATACTGGTACGATCATAGTATCGTATGGAGCTGCGTGCTGCCATTCGACAATTCTGCTATATAATCCAGAGTAGTCTGACCATCCTTTTGTTTAAGCCACCCGAGTGCTGGGAGTGTAGTCACACACCACCACCCTTGCTATCCTTTCCTCTTAGTTGATATATTTCATTTTTGCCACCTGGTTTTTGTTTCTTTTTGTTTTGACTGATTTAGAAACAAACATACTACAGCTCACGCTGGCCTTGAACTATCAGCGTTTTTCCTGCCTTAGCCTTCTCAGTGATGGAATACCACACCCAGCTGTCAGCTAGTTTTTAAATGTAGAGCGCATTAGTCTGCAAACAGAACAGAAAGCTTGAGGGCTGTTGATCAAATAATTGGCTTTTTTTTTTCTTCAGTCTTAGAGAGTAGGGGAAGAGGAGATGTGATCTAGTTTCCATGTTTAGCAAAATATCAGACTGCATAATGGGGTAGCATGAAAGAGTGAGCTACAGATTCAGTATACTTGTAGTTTATGATGTTAGCTCCACTAAAGCCAGTGGAAGCTGGGTGATGGCAGGGCACACCTTTAATCCTAGCACTTGGATGCAGAGGCAGGTGAGTTCCAGGACAACCAGGGCTACTCAGAGAAACCTGTCTTGACAAACCAATGATAATAACAACAACAAATATTTTTAAAAGCTAGTGGATTGGGACTAGAGAGATGACTCAGCAGTTAAGACAGTTTGTTGTTCTTCCAGAAGACCTGGGTTTGGTTCCCAACATCCACATGGTAGTTTACAACCATTCATAACTCCAGTTTCAGGGGATCTGAAATCCTCTTCTGTCTTCTCTGAGCACCAGGCATGCCTGTGGTACACATGCATGCATGCAAGGAAAACATTTATACACTTAAAATTTTTTTAATCTAAAATTTAAAAAGTATGGTTAATGGATTGATTTCTACTCCCAAGTTGTATTAAGTGTGTATTTTCTCATGAAAATTCCGTTTTTAAGTACCTTGTTATTTTATATATTTCAGAGGATGTAACAAATACTGAACAACATCAGTGCAGTAATAAAGATTTGAACTCCATCGAGAATCATGCAACTGAAAGGCATCCAGAAAACTGTCAGAGTATTTCTGTTTCAAACGTACATGTGGAGCCATGTGGCACAGATACTCATGCCAGCTCATTACAGCATGAGAACAGCAGTTTATTCCTCACTGAAGACAGAATGAATGTAGAAAAGGCTGAATTCTATAATAAAAGCAAACAGTCTGGCTTCGCAAGGAGCCAACAGAACAGATGGGCTGAAAGTAAAGAAACATGTAATGATAGGCAGATTCCCAGCGCTGAGGAAAAGGTAGAGCTGAATGCTGAGTCCCTCTGTGAGAGGAAAAATTGGAATAATCAGAAGAGTCTGTGCCCTGAGGATTCTAGAGCTACCCAAGATGTTCCTTGGATAGCGCTGGAGAGCAGCATTCAGAAGGTGAACGAGTGGTTTTCCAAAACTGGTGAAATGCTAACTTCTGACGGCACATCTGACAGGAGGCACGGGTTAGACGCTGAAGCGGCTGTTGTGTTAGAAGCTTCGCATGGCGAAGATGGACGCTCCAGTTCTTCAAAGGAAATGGACTCAGTGGCCTCTGATCCCTACAGAGCTTTCAAGTGTAAAAGTGAAAGAGACTTCTCCAGACCAGTAGAGAATAATATCAAAGACAAAATATTCAGGAAAACCTACCAGAGAAAGGGAAGCCACCCTCACTTGAATCACGTATCTGAAATTATAGGCACATTTACTACAGAACCACAGATAACACAAGAGCACCCCTTCACAAATAAATTAAAACGTAAAAGGAGAACTACATGCCTTAATCCTGAGGATTTTATCAAGAAAGTAGATTTAACAGTTACTCAAAATACTCCTGAAAATATAATTCAGGAAACTGGCCAAACGGAGCCAGATGGCCAAATGATGGGCATTACCAGTAATGATCAAGAGAACGTAGCAAGAGGTAATAGTCTTCACACGGAGGAAAAGTCAGTGGGGAAAGAGTCTGGTTTCATAACTAAAGCCAAACCTATAAGCAACAGTATAAGCGATTTGGAGCTAGAATTAAATGCCCACAGTTCGAAAGCACCTAAGAACAGGCTGAGAAGGAAGTCTTCCACCAGATGTGTTCTCGCACTTGAGCCAGTCGGTAGGAATCCAAGTCCACCTGCTTGTGCTGAGTTTCAAATTGATAGTTTTAGTAGCAGTGAAGAAACAAAGAAAAACAATTCTACCCTAACGCCAGTCAGGCACATTAAAAAGGCTCAACTCGCAGCAGACACAGAACCTGCAGCAGATTCCAAGAAGAATAATGATCCAAATGAACAAATAAGGAAGAGAAGGGCCAGCGATGCTTTCCCAGAACAGGAATTAACAAACATACCTGGTTTATTAATTAACTGTCCAAGTTCTAGTAAACATCAAGGACCTATCAACTCTAGTCCTCAGGGAAAAGAAGTAGAGAAACTTGAGACAAGCCAAATGTCTGACGGTACCAAAAACCTGAAGGAGCTGGTGCTGGGTGGAGGGCAAGGTTTGCCCACTGAGAGATCTGCCGAGAGTAGCAGTGTTTCACTAGTCCCTGACACTGATTGTGACACTCAGAGCAGTGTGTCACTACTAGAAGCCAACACTGTTGGATATGCAAAAACAGGATCCAGTCACCGTGTGCCTCAGTTTGTAGCAAGTGAAAACCTTAAGGAACCAGTCCATGCCGGAAGTGGCACAGTGTGCTTCAAGCATCCACCGAGACAAGAAAGTAGCCACACTCAGGGGACAGCAGGAATGGAGGAGAGTGAACTTGATACTCAGTACTTACAGAATACATTTCAGGTTTCAAAGCGCCAGTCATTTGCTTTATTTTCAAAACCAGGAGATCCCCAAAAGGAGTGTGTAACAGCTCGTGCTTCCTCTATGACCTTAAGGGAAGTGAGTCCAAAAGTGACTGAAAGTGAACAAAACAAAGAAAAGCAGGGACACAAAGAGTCTGAAACTGGTCATGTACAGGCAGGGACTGCCACAGTGGGTTTACCTCTGCTTCATCAGAAAGGTAAGCCAGGCACTGATCCAATCTGTGCTGGAGTGTCCAGGCTTTGTCCATCATCTCAGTACAGAAGCACTGCAGGTAACCCTGGAATTCCACAAAACTCCCATCTTAAGCAGCCAGTCTCTCCCATCACATCCTCCTTAAAAACTGACCATCGGAAAACCCTGTCAGAGAAACATTTTGAGAAACATACGTTGTCGACTGAAAAGGCAATGGGAAATGAGACTGTTGTTCAAAGTACAGTACATACAATTAGCCAGAACAATAGAAAAAATGCTTGTCAAGACACTGACTCGGGCAGTATTAATGAAGTATCTTCCAGTGGTGAAAACCTTCAAGGACAACGAGATAGAAATAGAGGGACTAAGTTAAACACTGTGCTCCCTTTAGGTCTTATGCATCCTGGAGTCTGTAAACCAAGTTTTCCTGTGGGTGATTATAAATATCTTGAAATAAAAAAGCAGGAAGGTGAGGCTGTTGGTGCAGACTTCTCTCCATGTCTGTTCTCAGATAAGCTTGAACAATCCATGGGGAGTGGTAATATTTTTCAAGTTTGTTCGGAGACACCTGATGACCTGTTGGATGATGTTGAAATACAGGAAAATACTAGCTTCGGTGATGGTGACATAATGGAGAAGTCCGCTGTTTTTAACGGGAGTGTCCAGAGAAGAGAGTTCAGTAGGAGCCCTAGCCCTTTAACCCATGCCTCACTGGCTCGGAGTCTCCGCAGAGGACCTAGGAGGTTAGATTCCTCAGAAGAGAGTGATTGTTGTGAAGAGGAAGATCTCCCCTGCTTCCAACACTTACTTGGCAGAGTAAGCAATACACCTGAACTTACCAGAACCGGACATAGCAGTGTTGTGACACAGCGTCTGTCAGAAAAAACAGCGGGGACCCAGGCACCACTGAAGCATGGCATCGGTGACTACGATAACGATAACGAGGTGATCCTGGTAGAGGCGTCTCAGGAGCATCACCTTAGTGAGGATGCCAAGTGCTCTGGCAGCTTGTTCTCTTCTCAGCACAGTGTGGTCCAGGACTCAGCTGTGAACACAGCCTCCCGGGATCCCTTGTCTATTCCTCCTTCCAAACAAACAAGTCACCAGTATGAGGACGAGGAGGATTTCCGAAGTGACAAGGAACTGATTTCAGATGACGACATGGGAACGTGCCTAGACGATGATGACCAAGAAGAGGATATTATAATCCCAGATTCAGGTAGTTTTGTTTGCACCAGTCTATGGAAGTGAGCTAAATGTTTACATCTCTTTGGGATACATGAGTTTCCAAGTACAATTACATTAACTTCTGCTTAAACTTGAAAGATGTTCTTCCTATAGTTCTTTTCCTTAAATGTCAAAAGTCTTTCCTGGGCCTGTAGAGACAGGAGTGTTTAAGAATAGACACTCTTGGGGGGCGAGGGCCCTGAAGAGATGGCTCAGATGTTAAAGAGTACTGGTTTTTCTTTCCAAAGGACCCAAGTTCAGTTCCCAGCAGCCACATGGCAGCTCACAGTTGTCTGTGATTTCCATTCCAGAGGATCCAATACCCTCATATAGACATACATGCAGGCAAAACACCAAATGCACATAAAATAAACATAAATGAAGGGGGAACAAAAGAATAGATCCTCTCTTGCGATAAACCTAAGTTTGGTTCTCAGCATTCATGTCAGGTGACTCATAACTACCTGTAACTCCAGCTCGGGGCGGGGGGGATTCAATGCTTCTGGCTTCCACAAGTACCTGCTATGTTCATATATAAGTAACCCACACAGACACACAACATATACATAATTAAAAATCATAAAAATAAAATCTTTTTTAAATGCCTTTATGCAGCCAGAATGTCTGATAGGATGAACTTGAATGACCTAATTGCTTCTGATTTTTATTGTGGAATTTTTTCCGATTTATTTGTGGTTTTTTAAGACATGATCTCTCTATGCAGCCTTGACTGGCCTGGATCAGAGATCTGCCTGCCTTTGCCTCCCAAAATCCACAATTAAAAGCACTCATCACCACACCCAATCCTTTGTAGGAGTTTAGTCCTTTAGGTAACCTGAAAGTGTAGCAAGTGCTGTGAGAAGGAAGGGGGCAGGTAGCACAGGACACAGAGGTCATGGTTGCTTTTCCATCTGAGGCTCATGTTCTTGTCAGTAGGTGAAGCGGCATCTGGATACGAGAGTGAAACGAACCTCTCTGAAGACTGCTCACAGAGTGATATTTTGACCACTCAGGTAAAAGCATTCGCAAGTTGGTGATGTCCTCTGTACATGGTGGAATGAATCCTACATTCTCAGACCTGCTAATGTCAGCTCTGGATTCATGGCCTAACAGTTGTTCGTGAAGTACCCTGGTGAACTTAATATCTTTTATAGCTTTGATACCATCGAACGCACTGTAGAACACTGAATGCTAACTTTAAGATTTTCTCCTACCCCAAGACAGGGTTTCTCTGTTGTAGCCCTGACTGTCCTAGAACTCTGTGGACCAGACTGTCCTTGAACTCACAAAGATCCCCCTGCCTCTGCTTTCCAAGTGCTGGGATTAAAGACATATTCTGCCATTGCCCGGCTAACTAAGCCAGATCTTAAAAACCTGCTTACCCCAAAACAAAATTATATAAAAGCACTGTTGTATCAAAAAGGATATATTTATTCTCAGAACCAATTTGAAACTTACAGGACTGTCTTTCCACTAGAGACCATCTTACCTTCACTGTGCTGTGAATATTTCTTGTTATTTTCGTCTTTTATAGTCTAGTTGCTTGTTGGTATTATGTCATCTCTTCCTCATTAGAAAAGAGCCTACATGATACTCATTCCTGAACCTGGTATGGACTGGTGACATTTGTATGGGATAGCAGCTTTATTAAATCTTCATCATTCGGTTGTGTGAATACTTCTGTTTCTTAGGCAGTACAGTCTCTTGGAAAGAACATTATATTTCTCACAGCCAGACCTGGCTCCTGTTACCTAGTTTTCATATAGTGACACCAAAATTTTCTAACCTTATATCCCAGCCTTAGATTCATCAGGGTCTCTCATTCATTCCTATCTGGGCAACTTCTTAAAGTTCCCTCTGTATTCCTGCACAGGATCTGATGCAGACTATTAGTTCTGGCATGAGTACCGCTCAGAGTTCTCTGGACCTGACCATATGGTTTTAGTTGATTTGCTTATCTTCCTTAAATTGTAATAGGCTCATTCTTTTTTTCTTTTTACTAACATTTATTTATTTGTGTGTGTATGTGTGTGTCTGCCACCAGGGTAAATGTATGGAGGTCAGGTGACATCTTCTGGAAACTGGTTCTGGGACTCAAATCAGGTCCACACATGTGGTGGCAAGTGCTTTTATGTTCTGAGCCAACTCACTGGTCCAGTAGGTACATTGTTAAAATGGAATTATTTGGAACCTTTTGTTTCTCTCCTAAATCATAAATTTTTTTTAGCTGCCAGCATGTGAGTAATTTTTCTTCTCTTCCTAAAAAGTACTAAATTAAAAGAAACGGAATTCATAGTATTCCTAAAGACATTTTTGTTGTCTTCAAAAACTCAGAAAAGGAACCAGATATGGTAACACACCCCATTAGTCCCAGCACTCCAGAAGCAGAGGCAAGTGGAACCTCTGAGTTCCAAAATCAAAAAAATATTCAATAATGTTCTATATAGTTATATTGTGATTTACCTTTTATTGTATCGTTAAAATTTTTCAATGACTTTTTAATCTTATTTTATTAATTGTGCGGGAATTGTGTAGAAGACAGTGTCTCACTTTGTTATATGTAAGGCTGATTTTGAACTTGAGATCTTCCTGCCTCTGCATCCTGAATGCTGGAGTAAGAGGAGTTCATCACATCTGACGTCTTTTTAGTTAACTGTATAGCTTTCTGTTGTTTGAGTGCATAATGATATATTTGCCCCTCTGCTGCCTATTAAGGGTTCTGGGCTAAGAGGCACCATTGCTATTAGTCACAGTGCTCTAGTAGACATCCTGATTGCTAGGTATTTACCACATCTCTGATTGTGAAGTATGACACATAGCGTTATACTTTTCTTTAGAGGGGATAAGCCAGCCTGTGCTTCTTCTAGTTTCTGTAGTATTTGGAGTTCCCACTTTCCTGTACCTTTGCCAACACTAGGTGGTGTCCAGTATTTAAGTCTTTTAACTCTAGGCACTGCTGTGAGCATAACAAATGGAGAGGACTTGGCTCCTAGAGACATTTTCTGTGCAGAGTGAATCCTAGGCCTGAAGTCTGTGGGAGTCGGTAAGAAACCGTTGAGACAACTGTCCATTTTGTGCCTTTTTTATCCCCCAAATCCTCTACTTTTGCCATAGTAATCAGAATGACTGAAAGACTTAGGAGGTCGTCTATGTTCAATTCCTCTGATCTTTTCTGGATTTAGATTGGGGGCTCTGTCAATATGTCTGTCACCTAATTCTGTCCCTTGGCTGTTTGTTTTTAGGTTCCAGGTTTTTATTCCATCTGTCTTAGCCATACTGTATTATATTTGACATTCAATAAACTACTGTGTTGTTTCTTGTACCTCTGATCTTATTCCCAGAAATATGTTTATTATTTGTTCAGGATTCATTTTTTAAAGTGTTTTTATCAAGTAACTATTCAGAACAGGTAACTTTAATCTGGAGTGGCACAGACGAGCAAAATGATTGAACTGGGGTCTTTGCCCTCTTTTTTTTTTTTTTTTTTTTTTTTTTGGTTTTTCGAGACAGGGTTTCTCTGTAGCTTTGGAGCCTATCCCGGAACTAGCTTTTGTAGCCCAGGCTGGTCTCGAACTCACAGAGATCCGCCTGTCTCTGCCTCCCAAGTGCTGGGATTAAAGGCGTGCGCCACCACCGCCCAGCCTTGCCCTCTGTTTATATAGAACTGAGGAGTCACAAATGATAGATAATGCCTAACTTGATATCATTAATATACCTTTTTAATGATTATTGTGTGTGTATGTATGCATATTCCACTGCAGGCAGGTAAAGATGCAAGATTTGTCTCCTCCCACCATACAGGTCCTAGGGATGGAACTCAAGTCATTAGGCTTGGTGGCAGGTACCTTTACCCACTGAACAATCTTGCCAGCCCCTTCCCCCTGAGGTCAGGCAATGGCGTTGCACACTTGTACACTCATAGCCTTAGTATCGCTAGCCTGAGGAAAGTTAGGCAGGAGAGTCTCAAGTTTGAAGCCAGCCTGAGAATCATAGGCCTGTCCTAAAAACAAACAAAATAAACAAGGGATGATTCCTCCCATCAAGGAAGTTGTATGTTCTCCTGAGTATACTATACTGATGCATTGGCAGCCTGAGCCAAGTGTGAGGTATACTGTTAACCTGATAGACAGTCTTCTAAGCTGGGCTTTGAAAGATGAGAAGACCGGAGGCAGCAACTGAGGCAAAGATACAGAAGCGCTGAAAGTCTAAGGATCACTGACTAGTCCCTCGACTCTAGAAAACAGGAAATGCTGGGGATAATAGCAGATAAGATCAAGGTGTGAGTGGATTTTTGGGTGGCTTGTTTAGGAATTTGAACTTTGTCCTGAGGACAGTAAAGACTAGCAGTTCTTTAATGTCCAAAAATACTAACTTATTACCTGAGTAAGGCCCTTTTGGAAAAGGGAGACTTGATAAACGTGCCTTTTAGGGAACTTTGGCAGTATCACAACTGTGATAAAGTGTGAGACTATGAGAATAGAACCGAAGACGAGAGCTCCTTTCTTTCTTTTTTGAGATAGGGTTTCTCTGTAGCTTTGGTGCTGGTCCTGGAACTAGAGAAGAGAGCTCTTTAAAGAGCTGTTTCAGAATTCGAATCAAGCAGACTTGGTCACCTGTCTGACTGTCCTTCCTCGTGCAGTTGAGCAATTGCCTATAGTGGGATTTGTCTAAGTTATGTTTCCTTCCTGTGGGAAAATCCAAAAGAAAGTCACTGCCCTAGTGCTCCAGTTGCTTCTTCTTCTGACCTTCTGGTGTGTTTAATGGCCATGTGGAGGTTAGATGGGGTAGTGGGTGCATACTAGTCAGCCTTTAAAGCACTGGTCTGCTGTCTGTGATGTCAGTACTCATGGGTACCACGTGGTGGCATTCGCATCACTGCAGATGTTGGCAGCAATACAGTCTCAGAGCAGCAGTGGGAGCCTTGTGAAGCTGCAGATACAATTTGGGGGTAGTCATGAAATCCTCCTGAGAACTGAGTTTCGTGTAGATTAGGAAGAAACCGGCTTGTTTTTAATGAAGAGCAAAGGCGTTTTTAAGGGTCAGAAAAAAGGGACAGAAGGTGACATAGATTCTATCTCTCTTCCTAAGCTGAAAAACAACATCAACATTCTTTTTAAAAGTTGTGAAGAAACCTGTATTTTAGAAGTTTCCTTATATGCCTTTGTTCTTTGCTTGTCAAATACCTTAGACTTGCTAAATTGTTTGTGACAGAGTCTCACTGTGTAGCCCTGGCTAGCCTGAAACTCCTTATGTAGACCAGGCTGTGGGGAGAGGTGGCCACACCAGACAAGAAAAAAATAGTAACTGTTGTTACAAGCTTTCTAGGGTCATAGGAGATTATTCAACACTTTGTCCATTTAAAAACAAAATATACTTGGAGCTGAGCACAGCATCATGCACCTATACTCTCGGCTACAAGTCTTTTAAAAATAATAAGTAAATCGGGAAATGAAGAGATGACTCAGCAGTTATGGACTCTTGCTTTTACAAAAGTCCCATATGATGGCTCACAACTCCTCTCCTAGTGGATACAATGCCTTCTTGTGACCTCTGAGAGTTCCAGGAGTGCATATGCAGACAAAATCTCTGTATACATAATTTATTTGTTTGTTTTTGTTTTGAGACAGGGTTTCTCTGTGTGGCCCTGGCTATCCTGGAAATCACTCTGTAGACCAGGCTAGCCTCGAACTCAGAGATCCTCCCGTCTCTGCCTCCTGAGTACTGGGATTAAAGGCATGTGCTACCACCGCCCGGCACAATATCAAATCTTTGAAGCATAGCTTATGTAAGACGTTAACAGTCGCCGGGCAGTGGTGGCGCACGCCTTTAATCCCAGTACTCGGGAGGCAGAGGCAGGCGGATCTTTGTGAGTTTGAGACCAGTCTGGTCTACAAGAGATAGTTCCAGCACAGGCTCCAAAGCCACAGAGAAACCCTGTCTCAAAAAAAAAAAAAAGTTAACAGTCTTGCAAATTTAAGCCTAAAGTACTGTTACTGTTTTTTGTTTTGTTTTCTGTTTTATTTCATCTTTAAAAGAAAATATTGAGCTATAATAAAGCAAGTCTATTTGGGAGAGTTGGAGGATGCGTGGTCCTCCAGCATTTTGAAATACTTTCAAGGTCATTAACCACATGAGTCTAGTTGCATTAAGATGTATTCAGTGAGAACCTATAACTCCATAAGGTGATTTCAATTCTTGTGCTGAAATTAATTGGTGTGACAGTTTTTACTTTATGGTATCTCTTTAAAGTGTGTGACTCTCTTGGTGTTCTTTGGTTTTACAGCAGAGGGCTACCATGACGGATAACCTGATAAAGCTACAACAGGAAATGGCCCACCTGGAAGCTGTGCTAGAGCAGCAAGGGAACCAGCCTTCTGACCACTCCCCGTCCCTCATAGCTGACCCTCTTGCTCCCAAAGACCCGCCAAATCCAGAACAAAACCTATCAGGAACAGGTTTGTGACACCAAACAAATGCCAGTATCATAAGCATAAATTTTTCCTTCCATAGCCCTGTTTCCTTCAGAAAGTGAGGATGAGATCCAGCATTGTGTGGTCTTTGCTCAGCACATACTTCCTGAGCGCCTCCATGAGTGATTTGGGAGACTTGTTTCTAGCCCAACTCACAAGTAATGTTCCCTTCAAAGGGATCCATGATTCATTCATGTCATTCTCTGGGTATCTACAAGGAGATGCTATGGAGACCCTGTGGGAAATAGAAAAAGTTCTTGTCCTTAGTTGTTGTTGGTAGTAGGTAACCCCGTAATTTCAGAAAGCCATGAGAAAGAACCATTGAGATATACTCCTTACAGTGTTAGATCACAAAGGGAAGGCCTATTTTATGTGTTTTCTTGCTTCTAGGAAAAGATTTCTTCTTTCAGGAGCTGTGCCTTGAGTTTTCCGTTGGAGAGCAGGCTTTGCTGGAGCGTGTTTATCATCCCTTCACTTGGGGTGTGGCAAGAGGGGTCAGGCGTCAGGAAGTTTTCATTTAGAGAATCTGTGTGTCCAGTAGGACACTCACAGGAGTTGGTACATAGGACAGACCATAGTAGTGAACCCTTCCAGAGTTTTAGCTTCCCACCTCACTTGGTGCCGAGTTCCTCCTCCTCCACAGTCCTCTGGGGGCCAAAGACCTTTTTTTTTTTTCCCTAGGAACTCAAGTCTGTTCGTTTATTCTGTATAGTGACCTTGTTTTCCACTTGTGCCTTGTAATATTTTTATGTTCAGAAAGAAGCAGTCACTCATGCCAGGGAAGCTGGGAACTCTGTTGCTATGGCACTGCTTCAAAATGTATTTCCTTAAATATTTTCTTCATAACTGCATCTTCATTTAGTTCATCACCAGATAATGAAGCCCAGAGTCCCATCCCCAATACAGTTATCTTTGGGGTACTGTCACTGTTTTATTGTGAAAATAGACAAGACTTTCAATTCTGATGCACAAGATAAGAATTGTTACTGTCTGGCGGTCATTATCTGCCCAACCCTACTGCCTCATATTTAGCATACATGTTAGTTTGTTTCTCTCTCCTCCCCTACTGAATATCTGTAGATAGAATGTTTCTTTGTGAAAAGAATAAAAATGTTTCTTTGTGGCTTCTTTCTAAAATGCTTCACTGTCAATGCCAACTCTAGTTTTGAGCCTTTCTCTCTTCAGGCTGAAACATTAAGAAAAAATTGATTTCCTTTTCCTTTTAAAGATTTTTAGTCAGGGCCTGGTAGTACACACCTTTAATCATAGCACTCAAGAGAGGCATATGCAGGAGGGTCTCTGAGTTCAAGCCCAGCCTGGTCTACAGAGCGAGCTTTAGGATCTAGGACAGGACTACATAGAGAGATCCAACAACAACAAAAAAAACTTTTAATATAGACTCAAGCACAGAGGTAAGAAGGCTTATGGAAGAGGTACAGTGATAGTATGGAGGATTCCCATAGGCTTCTTGCACCAGTTCAGTTTGTTTCTGATGTTTCCTTAATGTTAACTGTAATCATTTGTTTGTTTGGCGAATGTGCTGTGTGTGTGTTTGTGTGTGTGTGTGTGTAGGTGTAGGTGTGCACACATGGGTATCCTCTTCTTTGAGGTAGTGTCTTTCCCTACATTTGTGGTTTGCATTCTTTTTGGCTAGGCTAGCTAGCAAAGCCCAGCAATCCTTGTGTCTTTGCACTCCCCAATCCTTACCACCAGCACTGGGGTTACAGATACACATGAGACTACACCGAGCATATAACACAGGTCTGTATGGTCATACAGTAAGCACTCCTAACCACTGAGCCATCTCTCCAGCCAGGCCTTGTTAACAGAAGTTTCTGTCCCGCCCAGTCCCATAGCCATTCACTCCCAAAGAAACACACAGAGGCCTACATTAATTATAAACTGATTGGCCTATTAGCTCAGGCTATTTTTTATTAACTCTTATAACTTACATTAACCCATAATTCTTGTCTATGTTAGCCATGCACCTTGGTACCTTTTATCAGCGAGGCATTCTCACCTTGCTTCCTCTACATCTGGGTCACGACTGCAGACTCAGCCTTTCCTCTTCCCAGAATTCTCCTATTCTGGTAGCCCCGCCTATACTTCCTGCCTGACTACTAGCCACTCAGCATTTTATTAAAACAATACAATGTAAGTGACAGGGTACAAGACCATTGTCCCACAACAAACCCTCCCCTCTTTTTTGAGACAGGTCTTAGATATCCCATGCTGATCTCAAACCCACTATGTAACTAAATAAGCTTGAGCTGCTGAACCATGCCACGACTAGCCAAGTGTTCAAACTATGTATGGGTGAGCAATACCATGCTTGTTTTATGCAGTGCTGGAACTCGAACACAGGGATTCATGAATGCTAAGTACGCACTCTTCCAAGTTACATTCCTAGACCCATTGTCATTCTTTTCTCAAAGCTGAAAAGCCAACATTGATACATTACTTTTAGCTAGTGACTATTGAAATTTATATACTATTTTTTTTTAATTTATACTTATGGCATGTTGTCTGCACACCTGGTGCCCATGGAAGCCAGAACAGGGTGTCTTTGGATCCCTTGGAACTGGAGTTGAAGATAGTTGTAAGCTGCTATGTGCATGCTGGGAAGTGAACATGGGGCTTCTAGAAGAGCAGCTATTACTCCTAAATTCTGAGCCATCTCTCTAGCCCCTAGGTTTATATTATTTTTAAGATTTAGTATTCGTTTTTCATTTTCATTGTATGTTTGCATGTGTGTGAGCACACATGTACATTGATATATGGAGGCCAGAGGTTGGTGTCAAAGTCATTCTCCACTGCTCTGCACTTTACTCATTTGAAGCAGGGCGTCTCTGTCAACCCCAGAATTTTCTGTTATGGCAAGTCTCCCTAGACAGCTTCGTAACATGAGGACCTGCTTGTTGGAGTTTCTGTCCTGCCCAGTTCCCACAGTCGTTAGGTCCCAAAGAAAATCTCACAGAGGTCTTCTTAGTTATAAACTGATTGGCCCATTAGCTCAGGCTTCTTAACTCTTATAACTTACTAACCCTTCATTCTTATCTATGTTAGCCACATGGCTTGGTACCTTTTTCAGCGGGGCAGGTCATATCTTCCTTCTTCCATGTCTGGGCAGGACTGTGGAGGAACTGGCTTCCTCCTTCCCAGAATTCTCCTGATCACCTTGACCTGCCTATACTTTCTGCCTGGCTACTGGCCAATCAGCGTTTATTTAAAACATAATTGACAGAATACAGAATTGTCCCACACCACAGCTTGCTCTGAGGGTCCTTCGTCTGTGCCTTCCTAGGCTAGAATTACATGTGACTGTCGGGCCCAGATGGCATTTATGTGATTTTTGGGCCTCCACTGTACATAGCAAGCATTTTAATCCCCAAGCCTTCTCCCCAGCCTGTGATGGAGTATTCTTAAAGATGATAAAAGCTTCTTCCCTGGGCTCTTAAAATCAGTGTCCTGCTCTTCTGCATGGATCTTCCTGTTTGTCTAAGGTTTATTCCACAGCCTGCCTAATATTTGTGAACAAATTTATACATATTTATTATAAATTATCTTTCCCTATAGATTTGTTTCTTTCATGATAGGTGCGCGCACGCACAAACACACACACACACACACACACACACACACACACTGTTCCCTGTCATTCAGAAAGCAAACATTAGCATTTGGAAGATTGTGACCCATTATTGTAGAAGCAATTTTCAGATATATCCAAGCTTTTCTAGCTGGCAGTATGTTTATTCCTAGAAACACGGTTCAATTATTCTAGGATCCTTTCCTGTGAATTCTGAATGAGTTGGTATTAGCTGAGATAAATGTCTTATGTTCCCTGTTTGTGTGTGTTTTTGGGGGGTTGTTTGGTATTCTTAGCAGGTTTTTGCCTAACTGACCTGGAATAACTCACTCTGTGTCTTCCTGTGCCTCTGACACCAAGCCTGATCACTGGCCTTCTTTTTTTATTGGCTTTTGTTTTTTTTTTCAAGAGAAGGTTTCTCTGTAGCTTTGGAGCCTGCTCTGGAACTAGCTCTGTAGACCAGGCTAGCCACAAACTAACAGAGATTCACCTGCCTCTGCCTCCCGAGTGCTGGGATTAAAGCCCTGTGCCACCACCGCCCAGCGGGTAGTACACACTTTTATCCTAGCACTTAGTAGGGAGAGACAGGGGAATCTGTGTCCAGGCCAGTCAAGGCTATACAATCAGGAGATCTATCTCAAAAAGCAACTGACCACTTTTACCACCAGCCTTAGGGAGAGGCAGGGAGGCTTCTATGAGTTCAAGGTCAGCCTGGTCTACGGGGGTGGGGTGGTGGTGGGTGTTAGGACAGCCTGGAGACCTTGTTCAAAAAAGATACACCCTAACCCCGTATTAAAAGTGTGAACCTGCACACACACAGTAAAATATTTAAACATCAAAAACAATTAGTTCAAAAATGAAGAAAGACTCCGTGGTTAAGAGTACTTGGATTTGGTTCCCAGTACCCATGTGATGTTCATGTTTCACAGACATTTGTAACTTCAGTTTCAAGGGTTCCGATCCCTTCTTCTGACTTTGTGGACACCAGGTACACACTCAGTCCACATACATACACACACAGGCAAAACAGCTGTACACATAAAAAAAAAATTTAAAACTCTGAGTTTGAGGACAGGCTCCAAAGTTAAAGAGAAAGCTGTCTCAATTTTAAAAAATAAAAGAAAGAAAAGGAAGATAAAAGGTGTGTACTATCACACCTAGACTCTAGTTTTGTTTTGGAAGATATTTAATTTTCAGTTAGTTGTTTTGATGTTTAAATATTTCTTCCGCTGTCTAGGCTTGTAGGGAAGAAGTAAGCAGATCTCTGTAAATTTACTGCCAGCCTGATCTCCAGAATGAGTTCATTTTTTTTCCTTCAAGCCCTTTTCTCAAAGGGAATGGCACATGCTAGAGCTTTGCTGTGGATTTGTGCCTTTCATTATATTACTCAACTTTATCAACCAGTACCTTAAGGATGTATGTGTGTGCGTATATGTGTGCTCGCGAGTGTGCTTTTGCTTGTGGGCTTGTTTTTTGTTGTGTTTGTTTCTCAGTAGTTGAAAATGTCATTGCATCTGACTCTTTGCTGCCCCCCTCACCCCAACACACACATACACACTCTCACACACACACACGCTAAAGTTTCAGCCCGGAATCTGTGTAGTCTTTGATGGAAGTCGGAGGAGGAGATGTGCCTTATGCTTTCTAATACTTTTCCTTTCTGTTAGCAGAGGAGATTTGGGCATCATTCAGTTTGCTTCCAAGATAAGAACACATATATTCTTGCTTTCTTAACATCCAGGGCCAAAAAAAGAAAAAAAGCATGCTTTGTTTGTTTTCAGCCTGTGGTGATTGAGGAACTCCATTTATCAAGTCTTAACGCTCCTTCCCGTATTCTTACTATTTTGTGATTATTTCGTTTTTACCTGGTGCTGGCATTTGTTGAACTGCGTATATCAGTAAAATTTTATCTAATATGTTTGTTTAAATACCAGTTTGAGGGCTTGGAGTATAGTTCAGTTGCAGAGTGCCTGCCTGACATGCGTGAAGCATTTGGTCCAATCTGGTACATAAAATCAGGTGTGCCGGCACACAGCTGGAACCCTGCCCTTGAGCAGTACAGGCAGGAAGATGAGAGGTTCAGTGTTGTCCTTGGCTGTGCAGTTCTGCCACTGCCATGTGTGTTGGCACATGCCGGTAAAATCTGCAAAGATGGAGGCAGGAGGATCAAGAGAGTCCTGTCACATACACAAAAGAAAAAAGAGCCAGTTTGGTTGTCATAGATTACTGCTTTTAAAACAAATCAATATCCTTACCTAAATTAAGACATCAAAACAAATAAGTAAAATAGATTTTCTTGTCCCATTTAAAGCAATTTTAACTTCAAAGAACATTAATGAGAATCCTGGAAGCCGGATTCCAACGTGTGTTTCTGCTGACAAGTTCCAGCTACAACCTCCAGATAGTTCTACCAGTGACAATAAAGAGTCAAGAATGGGGAGGTAAGAATTGTCAGTCTGTGGCATCTGAGCAACATCTTTCCTCACACTGAACTCCTTCTGTTAACTTTCCTTCCACTCCTGAGGCTGGGGGATGACGCAGTCAGAATGTGTTTTCCATGCAAACATAAGGACCTTAGTTCAGATCTCTAGAAGCCACTTAAAAGTTGTTTCTGGTGCTCATACCTACAACCCTGTGCTGGAATTCCTGGGGCGGGGCGGAGACAGGCAGATCCTAGGTGCAGTGAGCTCTGGATTCAGTGAGAGATGGGTACACAGCCATAGAGGTAGGCTCCTGACAGGTAGACATCCTCTGGCCTCTGCACTCACCTACCCAGCAAGTATACACACACACACCAGTGTGCACAACCACATGCATGCCTACACTCATACCAAAAAACAATAAAGGCCAGGAACAGTAACACAAGCGTGTAATCACAGCTCTGGTGACACAGAGACAGCAAACACTTTAGTGCTGTTGGCCAGTCAGTTTATCTAAATTGGTTAGCTCCTAAGAAACCTGTCTCAGGAGTAAGGCAGAGGAAAAATTAAGTTGGATACTCAGTGTCAATTTCTGGCTTCTGCATTACCCTATGCATATAATGTTTATTCCACCCTTCCTGGGGTTGTTTTTTTCTTTTCTTTTTTTTTGTTTTTTGAGACAGGGTCAACTTTTTCACCTTTGTTGGCTGGAACTCCCTGTGTAGACTGGACTGCCCTCAAACTTGAAGTGATCCTCCTTCAGTCTTCAGAACACAAGGTGTACACAATTACAGACACTAAATAACCCTGGGTCACATTGCTTTGTTATTTGGATATAGGCTTTTTAGTGTGTACAAGGCCTAAGCTACAACATGAGAAGTAAGCACTTAGAGCTTCTTGTATTTAAAGGTCAGAATATAACCCAACTGAACTAAAGCCAGAGCAAGCCTGGAAGCTGACAATCAACATCTCCCAGCAGTCCTTGCCCTTCCTGGAAAAAGTCTGTCTGTCAATTTACTCTGGGAAATATTCAAAATACTATTTCATGATATATATTTAAATCACTATTTCTAAAAACTGTATAAAAAATGAGGCTGTCAAGTTAGGCTTCAGGAATTGTAGGTTGGTACCACCACACCCTGCTTTTGTTTTCAAAAATACTTAAATCTATCAGGACAAACACCTCACCACTACAGGAAACAAAGGGCTCTTGTTTTCTGAATCCCTGTTATGTCTATGTATTCCTTTGGGGAATAGTAATAGGTTGTCAATAATCTAGCAATGCCGTCTTTTCTTGGCCCTGCACTTAACTGAGGAGTTATTTTTAAGGCTAGGGTACTGGCATTATACTTCTAACAAAAAAATGAAAAAGACCTGCTTCCTTGGGCACTAAAGCCATGTTTAGTAGTAGTTATGTTATTGGCATACTAAGTCATAAACACGCAAAGGACTGGAGGAACTCCTTCTTGGGCACATATGTTACTAACTTTTAATGTTTGACTTAGGAGGTGTGACAATAGGTATCAAAGGCAGGCCTTCCTACACTTTTAAGCAAAGTGCTTTGCCACTGAAGTATGTGCCCACCACAATAGTTGGCTTTTTTTACATTTTTATTGATTACATTCATTTTTGTATGTGTTTTGAGGCTGACTTTGAACTTACTACGCAGCAAGGACGACCTTGATTTCCTGCTTTTCTGCCTCTACATCAGCAGGCAGACTTTCGGTCTACCTTGCTCTTTTTTTAAATAATGTGTGAGTGTTTTGCTCATATGTGTAGACATACATTTGTTATGTGCATCCGGGAACTGAAGTTATGGACAGTTGTAAACCACCATGTGTGTTCTAAGGTCCTCTGCAAAAAGAAAAAGTGCCATTAACTGCTGAGCCATCTCCAGCCCAGTCTCTTGTTTCAGAATGACTTTGGATATTGAAAATGCGGGGGCGGGAGGTGATACTATAAATTCTTATCAAATTAGGTAGAAATAAAATGTGGAGATGTCAGCGTTGCTCAGTTTTCTATCTCCATAAGAGGCCTAACATGCATTTGGACTCAAGTGGGATAGTAGAATCTGAGTTAGATCAGTGGATAATTTGGGGGGTGGGTGCTGATGTGCTTTAAACAGCTCTGAGACATACTGCCTCAGTCCAGCCTTGAAGAGGAGATGTCATATGTCAGCAGTGACATGTTGGCAGGCAGCATGAATCCAGGCTCCTGGGCTGTCATGTACACTCTTTTTTGCTGGTCATTCCTTATTTCTCTGACAGTGAGATGTTTCACTTATGCTTTGGCTGCCAAGGAGTTATGATTAGGCCTTTCCAAATTGGTGATGATGGTTTACTTCTTTCATCCATCTCTCCAGGCCTTCCCCTTTTAAATCTCCATTGACAAGCCGTAGGTGCTCTGCACACAGCCACTCTGGGAGTCTTCAAAACAGAAACTGCCCGTCTCAAGAGGAGCTCTTTCAGGTTGTTGAAACGGAGAAGTCATGTGAGCCACAGAACTTAACAGGCCCACCTTGCTTGCCAAGGCAAGATCTAGGTAATGCAAAACACTTTTATTTCACACTATATCCTGTATGCAAAATACACTTTTGAAAAATAACTTGAGCTACAATCTGAGTTTACTTGCAAATTATTACAGCTGTAAGTGAAGGAGACCCCGAACAGTGTGGGGTTCCTCCCAGACCCCAGACTGGGTACAGACTACACCCAAATATCTGCTTCTACAGAGAGATCTTTTACTAAGCAGGAAAGAAAAGTTAAAGTGGCTGCTTTCTGACTCAGGCTGAAAAACAGCAGCAACTGACCTTGCAGATATAATTTTAAGAGGAGAAAAAGGAGCGGTCTGTGTTAGAATGAGCTAGAGTGCAGTGGTAAAGAAGAAAGGGGGCAGGGATATTTGTCACAGAGAGACAAAGGACTGCCTCTGGATGGTGAGGAGACAGAGGTGGCATATAGGCAAATAATGGCTTATAAAAGTAAAATGGGAAAGCCCGTGTTAGGGTGAGGTGTAATTTTAATTGTGTCTGTTAATTCATGAACCAAAGAGAGCTTCTGATTACTGCACTTCAGTACTTCGAGAGCTGGACTTTGGTAGACAGCCTCAGAAGGGGGAAGTAGCCAAATAAGGGAATAGACCTTGGTGGCTAGCTTTAGGAATGTGATCTGTTTTCCCAAGGCAGAGGGAGTGGGGAGAAGACAAGGCCTGTCAGAGCCATGTGCTTGACTGGGCTAGCGTCCCTTCAGTAAGTATGTCCATAGTGGATTACTGGTAGTTTTGAAAATGATAGGGTCTGGTTGGTCATATACATGTTTTTGTTTCACCTACTAGAATTGTAAGATCCTAGATTAAAGTTACAAGTTTGTTCTATACTGGAAAATAAGTCACAACATGAAGTCATCGATTTTTAATGAATATAAGTGATTGGGGTTTTTGTTTGCTTGTTTGTTTCATAAATCACTCAATAAATAATGTATTTTTATGACTTGTAAATCAAAGTTTTAATCAGCTAAAGTTTTTGTTAAGTTTTTTTCAAGACAAGGTTTCTTTATATAACAGCTCTGGCTGTCCTGGAACTTGCTTTGTAGACCAGGCTGGCCTCGAGCACAGACATCGCCTGCTTCTGCCTCCTGAGTGCTGGGATTAAAGTTATGGGCCACCACTACCTGGCAAGAGAGGTTTAATTAATCTTCAAAAATACAATATCATAAAAAACACTTATTTGTATCTGATGTGGTGTTTGACTGCTTTCTTACATTGTTTAATTCTTTTTCTCTTTTTCTTTTCTTTATCTTTTTTATTTACTCTATGTTATGCATATGTGTATTTTGTACATATGTTTATCTGTGCACCTTGTGCCTACCTGGTACCTACTGAGACTAGAAGAGGGCGATGGGTACCCTCGAACTGGAGTTATAGAAAGTTGTGAGCTGCCATGTGGGTTCTGGGAATAAAACCCAGATCTTCCGTGAGAGTAGCCACTGCTCTTAACCTCTGAGCCATCTCTCCAGCCCGCCTAGCTTATACTCTTGATCTGTGACATTTTCCAAAATGTTTCACAGATATAGTACCTGTTAAGTGAAAGATGTAATGGTTTATCTATGATTTTAATCTTTTTTTCCTTCCTTGTGGAAGTTTTATATATTATCTGTTCCCAAACTGGGCAAAATAGTAAATATAAAATAAAACTATTTAAGCCGGGCGGTGGTGGCGCACGCCTTTAATCCCAGCACTCGGGAGGCAGAGGCAGGTGGATCTCTGTGAGTTCAAGACCAGCCTGGTCTACAAGAGCTAGTTCCAGCGCAGGCTCCAAAGCTACAGAGAAACCCTGTCTCAAAAAACCAAATAAATAAATAAAATAAAAGTATTTATAATTAACCTCTACTACTACCCAGTTACTACTAATAAAGTATTGCTGTTTCAGCTAGACATGGTGGCACACACCTGTTGAGGCAGGAGGTTCTCTGCGAGCTCAAGGCCAGCCTGGTTAATATAGTGAGCCCCAGGCCTGCTAAGACTGTATAGTAGACCCTTCACCAAAAATTATAAAGAAATAGGTTTTGGGGGGGTTGTTTTTTGTTTGGTTGGTTGGTTTTGGTCTTCTGAGACAGAGTTTCTCTGTAGCTTTGGAACCTGTCCTGGAACTCGCCTCAAACTCAGAGATCCGCCTGTCTCTGCTTCCCAAGTGCTGGGATTAAAAGTGTGCACCAATACTGCCTAGCTTCTTTAGTTATTTTACTCAGAGTTTTATTTTTAGGATATAGTTATAAATGTGATGTAGTGGTACATGTCTGTAGTCTCAGTTACTTGAGTAGCCAATGCAGGATTGCTTCACCTAGAGTTCAAGGCCAGTTTCCTCATTGGCTATGTTTAAGACCCTATTTCAACTAGTCATTAAAATAAAATAGTTTTAAACTAGTCATGTAGTCCAGTAAGCCTCGAACTTGTGATCCTCCTGCTTCAACCTTGAGTAGTTAAACTTATAGGCCTATGCCACCAGGTCTGACTACAGTAAATATTTCTGGACTGACAAGATTACTTATCAGGTCAGGGCTACTTGCCATCAAGTCTAATGACTTCTGAGTTCAATCTGTGGAGCCCACAGGATGGGAGGAGAGAACCAAGCCCTGCAAGCTGTCCTCTTAATTCTATATCACATGCACACACACTTGCAGCATATAATTAAGTAAATAAATAAATAGCTGTGTTAATAAGTATACACACGCATCAATAAATGTATTAATGAATATTTTAGCTATCATCTATAATGCATTAGAACCATCTTTGCACATCAACATTTATTTTCAAAGCATAAAATCTAATGGGTGGTCCAGTGAGATGTCTGAGCAAGCTTGACAACTCATATTCAGTCCCCTATTCAATCTCAATGGACATTTAAGTCATTTCTAAAATTACACTATTCTGAACAGCAACAGTACATACCACTAAACCTACATACACACAAACAAACACCGGTTTTTTGAGACAGGGGTTCTCTGTGTAATCCTAGCTCTCCTGGAACTCACTCTGTAGACCAGACTGTCCTCGAGCTCACAGAGATTTTCCTGCCTCTGCCTCCTTAAATTCTGGGATTAAAGGTGTGCACCACCACCCCCTGGCCAACTTTTATGTGTATGGGTGTTTAGCCTACATGTATGTCTGTGTACCACTTTCATGCCTGGTTCCTACAGAGGTCAAAAGAAGGTGTTGGATGCCCTGGATCTAGAGTTAGAAACAATTTTGAGCTACCATGTGGGTATTAGAAATTGAACCTCAGTTTTTTGGAGGAGTAGCCATCTCTCCAGCCCTGTGTTGTTTCTTCTTTCTTTTTTTCTAATAATGCCATATTAACCAGGCATGGTAGTAAACGCCTCTAATCCCAGCACTCAGGAGGCAGACGCAGATGTATCAGAGGCAGACGCAGATGTATCACCTAGTTTGAAGCCAGCCTAGTCTACAGAGTAAGTTCCAAGACAGGACTACACAGAGAAGCCCTGTTTCAACAAACAAACAAACAATACCATATTATTATTTAGAGATGTGTTCTCGTAACATATCTTAAAGGGTCTTTTTAATTCTTCCCAGAGACTGGAACCTTGAATTCTACATTTATTGCCACTTAATTTAAATTCTCTTCCTTGCAGAAGGAACCCCATATCTGGAATCTGGAATCAGCCTTTTCTCTAGTAGAGACTCTAAATCTGAGTCCCCTAAAGAGCCAGCTCATGTGTGCACCACATCTGCTTTAACTTCTGCACAGAAAATATCTGATCGTCAAGTTTCTGAGTCTTTCAAGAGTCCAGCTGCTGCTCATGCTCACACTGCAGTGGTGGAAACTGTGAGTGAGATAAAGCCAGAACTGACGTCTTCAAAAGGAAGAGCCAATAAAGGAATATCCATAGTGGTTTCAGGCTTGACCCTCAAAGAAGTAGTGAGTATATTCCTAATCACCTCTATAGCGACTGGGACTTGACTGCTATAGAGTGCATAACCTCTAAGAGGAAATCTATCTGAGGAAATAATTATTGAGTACTAAGTACCTTGCTGAGAATGGTACAGTTTTTAAATTGTATTAGAAAATTTTTATTAAAAAGAAAGGTAACTAGATATATCACCTCTCTCCAGAAGTTACCATTTTCCCTCCTCAATTCACATCTAAGTAAATTTATCAACATCTAACTAAATGTAGACTGGTTTTGAGAATACTGCCAGGTAGTGGCATTTCTCCAGGGTCTATTTGTCTTTATCTTGGCTGGTAGATAGCTTTTTCAATACCCTGCTCTGTCCTCTGCCCTTGGCACTACTTGCATATGTCCCTGCAGGCCAGAGGGCATCAGATCTCATTACAGATGGTTGTGAGCCATCATGTGGTTGCTGGGAATTGAACTCAGAACCTCTGGAAGAATAGTCAGTGCTCTTAACCTCTGAGCCATCTCTCCAGCCCTCCCCGCCATGTTTCTTTTTAAACTGCTTATAGATTCTGGGAAATTTATTTCTCCTAAAATTAACTGTTATAATAATAAAATAATTGTATATTTCTTTAAAATACGATAACATACCTAACTATCAATTCGATTTAATAGTAGATACCATTTATTGTATGCTGAGAGGCAACTAAATTGTTCTGAAGTGTCTTCTTAATAGATCCTTCGTAGGCTAGGCACCTTTTCCAGTCCTAATGGCTCTATAGGTAGTGACTACATAGATTCTTGGGCCCCGTGTGTCCTACTATTGAAAAGGCAAAGCAAGCTCTTCTGCCTGATAGATGCAATGTATAAGTCCCTTGTCATCTCACAGGCCCATGCTCAGACGGCAGTTTATGTAGCTCTTGATGGACTTGCCTTCACATCTAGAATTCCCATTCATTTGCTGAAAATTTGTATTCACTGTTCCTTTGTTTTGTGAGTTGAGCTCTTTAGAGATAGCAAGAGTGGTCTAATCGTTTTTGCCTTGGACAGTTCTGAGGTGCAGATTAAACTACAAGTGGCTTTGGTACATGTTTTCTTTAAACAAGCAAAGAGGAAAACTTTGAGCTCTATTCAGATTTGCTGAAGTGTGTTAAATTTATGATGAAAGCCACTGACTGTATTACACATGATTAATTCTGAAGCCCGTGTTAAGATGATCTTTTCAGCAGTTGCTCTTCTAACTGAACACTGTTTTAAGGCTGGGATTTCAGCAGTTAACCAATTCGGAATTGCTAATGACACTGGCAGAGGGCAACAGCAAAAGTGGGAGTGTGACGTTAGCTTCTCCAGCCTGCTGCCTTCCAGTGCTCGGTGGCAGTGTGTCATGAGGCAGCATGCGAGGTGGCCAGCTTCCACTGCAGTACTCGGGCACATTAATATTTGCATGGGTGTTGAGGGCTAAAAGATGATGCTCCCCGGTAAACAAACCTATTTACCAAACTGTAGCTACCAGTTGTGTCAGCTGTGCCCATAGTGGATCTGGTTAATTTCTTTTATTACCTGTTGATTTTTTTATTACCTGCTTGATAGATGATAACTAAGAGACTCTAGATTTCTTTTGGGAAGAATGAGTCTCTTCCACTGTTTTTTCTTAAGAGATGGCATAGGAGGGTCCTTCTGTATTTCTGTTGCTTTCATTGGTTGAATAAAGAGACTGCCTTGGCCTTTTGATAGGGCAGCCCTTAGGTAGGCGGAGTAGACAGAACGGAAGGCTGGGAGAGAGAAGGCACTGGGTTAGACGCCATCTGCTCCTACCCAAGATGGATGTAGGTTAGGCTCGTGCTGGTAATCTACGACTTATGGAGATACACAGATTACTAGATATGGGTTAAAATGATATGTGAGAGTTAGCCAAGAAGAGGCTAAAACTAATGGGCCAGGCAGAGCTTAAATTAATACAGTTTGTATTTAATTATTCCGGTTATAAGTTAGCTGGGACCAAAAGCAGGCCTGCAGCTAGGAGCCAGGGAATGCAGCCCCCACAGCCCGCTCCTCCTAATTGCAACAAAGATAGAATTGATATTTTTTGTATTTACTACAGATATCTTCTCTTGAGTGCTTTGTAACTATCAGAGTTGAGTTGAGTTGGTTTTGAGCTGTGTGTATCTACAGCAAAATTTTCTATGTAAGGCTAGTTACCACTCAGTTTATAAGATGTAGGCAGATAAATTTCAGCTATAGGATGGTGGTTTGTCATTCTGCAAAGAAACTCCAAGAATCTAGTTATATAATCTTTGGTTGTAATTTTCTGGCTTCTGGTACTACATTAGACTGCCTTAGAAAATCTTTCTCTGACTTTTCATGGTTTGGAGGGTTTCATTTCTTTGCTTGCAAGGGTTAGGGGGATATTATTTACTTGTTTGAGACAAGATCTCACAATGTAGCCCTGGCTGGAGCTCACTGCGTAGACCAGGCTGGCCTCAAACTCCCTTAAAGAACCTTGCATGCCCCTGCCTCCTGTGTGCTGGGATTAAAGGCGTGCGCCACCATCGCCCGGGGGTGGCATACACTCTTAATCCCAGCACTCGGGAGACAGAGGCAGGCGGATCTTTGTGAGTTCGAGACCAGCCTGGTCTACAAGAGCTAGTTCCAGGACAGGCTCCAAAGCTACAGAGAAACCCTGTCTTGAAAAACCAAAAAAATAAAATAAAAATAAGAGTGTATGCCACCATGCCTGGCTGATTTATATGTAGTTTTTGTTAAGTTGTCAGCTTTGAGACTTCAACCTTGTTATATTTTTAAAAGCCAGGGCAGGGTGATAAAGGTGACTCAACAAGGAAAGTTGTTTGCCTGTAAGCCTGACAACTCAAGTTCAATCCCCAAAACACAAGAAAGCAGAAGGAGAGAACCAACTCCACAGAATTGTCCTCTGACCCCACATGCACAAACACAAATGCAAGATCGATATTTTTTTTTTTAAAAAAATGTTTTAAGAGAGAACCTTTTCTGAGAATGAAGACTCAATTGGAATAACTAATACTCTAAGCTGTGTACCCAAGATAATTTAGCATAATTTCTTTTAAGATTTTATTTATTTTATGTGCATTGGTGTTTTGTTTGCATGTGTGTCAGTGTGAGGGTACAAGAGTCCTTAGAACTGGAGTTACAGACAGTTGTGAGCTGTCATGTGAATGCTGGGAATTGAATCTGGGTCCTATGAAAGAGCAGCTAGCAGGCAGTGGTGGCGCACGCCATTAATCCCAGCACTTGGGAGGCAGAGGCAGGCATGAACTCTGAGTTTGAGGCCATTCTGGTCTACAAAGTGACCAGTACTGTTTAACAGAGAAACCCTGTCTCAAAAAGCCAAAAAAAAAAAAAAAATTAGGGGCTGGAGAGATGGCTCAGAAGCTAAGAGCATTGCCTGCTCTTCCAAAGGTCCTGAGTTCAATTCCCAGCAACCACATGGTGGCTCACAACCATCTGTAAAGGGGTCTGGTGCCCTCTTCTGGCCTGCTGGCATACACACAAACAGAATATTGTATACATAGTAAATAAATAAATATTTTTTAAAAAAATTAAAAATATTCAGTTTTGCAAGGCGGTGGTAGTGCATGCCTTTTAATCCCAGCATTTAGGAAGCAGGAACAGGCAGATCTCTGTGAGTTCGAGGCCAGCCTGATCTACAGAGCTAGTTCAAGGACAGCTAGGGTGGTTGTTACACAGAGAAGCCCTGTCTCAAAAAACAAATCAAAAAAAAAAAAAAAAGGAAAGAAAGAAAGAGCAGCTAGTACTTTCAACCATTGAGCCATCTCTCCAGCTCCTAACTTAACACAATGTTTGATTTTTGTTTCAGATGATTGTGCAAAAGTTTGCTAAAAAATTCCGCCTCACTTTAACTGATGTAATTACTGAGGAGACTACGCATGTTATTATAAAAACAGGTATACTACAAATCTTTACAGACTATATTGCATTTGTCTTGTAAACCCCATTAAGAGCCATATAAATCAAGTTGAGCATCCCTAATCCGAAATTTCCAAATCTACCACTATTTGAATATAGACATAACATAACAATTGGAAATTCTCCTTTTCATGTGGCAGTAAACAGTCAGGCTATAGGCGACACAGGAAGCGTGTTGTATAAAATTGCCTTTAGGGTTTTGCAGATGAAGCTTGGTGGAAGAGTGCTACTTAGTTGGCATGTACAAGGCCCCAGGTCAGTGATTCTCAACCCATGGGTTGCAAGCCCTTTGAAGGTTGAAATACCTTTCACAGGGGTTACCTAAGACCATCAATAAAACACAAATATTTACATTATGATTCATAACAGTAGCAAAATTACATTTATGAAGTAACAATGAAAATAATTTCATGCTTGGGGATTGCCACATGAGGAATTGTATTAAAGGGTCACAGCATTAGGAAGGCTGAGAACCACTGCTCTGGGTACTATCCTAGCACCATAAACAAAAAGTTACCCTCAGGTTTTGTATATAAAACATGAACAACTTGGCTGTGGTGACTCAAACCTTTGATTCAAGCATTTAGGAGACTGAGGCAGGAAGGCCAGAAGTTCAAGGCCAGCCTAGGCTATAAAGCAAGACCTTGTCTTAAAAAACAAATGAAGCAGCAACAAAAAAATGGATTTTGTGTTATGCATGAAAGATGTCCCATATATACACACACATACATACATACATATTCTCCAAAAAAAGAAAAATTAGTTTTGGGCCTAGCATTTCAGATCAGAGTGTTGAGCCTGTCTTCATTTAAGCATGCCATGGATGAAGTCTCCCAATAGTTATTTTACAAAGACAGTAGTCTTGTATGACCTTCTGTTGGATTTGGGGAGTGGCAAAATGAATTGCTCAACCACACTTTCTGTGTACTCCTCAGAGTTCAGGGGGTATAGAACAGACCAGGTAATGGAAGAGCAAGTAATGCAAAGAAGAGAACAGGGTGGAAGTAAATCTCCTCTCAGAGTCTGGAGAGTAGTGAGCTACATGTGACTCTTGGCTTGAGTGTGGCAGAGTATGTGTCCTATAGCCTTAACATGGGAAGGAGGAAAAAAGTGGACCCACTCACGTGTCGTGCGCTTTCTCCTTTTTTAGTCTTAGCTGTGTTTGTGTAAGATACCTCTGGGAGTTTGTAGTTGACTGTAAAATCTGAGTAAACATTTCAGACCTGCTGAAAAGCTTATATGAAATTGGCCTGCTTTATTTAATACAAGCCTGGTACATGCAGCAAGAGAAGTGTGGCTCTGGCCTTTGATGAATCTTCTGCTAAAGTGACTCTCTAGGTGATATTCTTTGTGCTGAACACAGTTTTTTCACTGTGGCAACTAATAGGCTTAGAGAGGCTGGGAGTGGTGGAGCACATCTTTAATCCTAGCACTCAGATCTATGTTAGTTCGAGACATAACATACAGAGTGAGTTCCAGGACAGCCAAAGCAGTTACACAGAGAAACCCTGTTGCAAACACTCCCCTACCCCTATCTGCTGCCACCAAAATAAAGAAATGTGTGTGTGTGAGAGAGAGAGAGCACTTTTTTTCTTGCAGAGGACCCAGGTTTAATCCCTAACACCCACATTGCAACTCACAACCACCCATAACTCTAGTTTCAGAGTATCCATCGCCCCTTGTGATCTCAGGCACTAGATATGCATGTGATACATAAACACACATATAAGCAAAACAGTTATGCATAAAATAAATCTAAAAAATTTTTTTAATAAAAGTGATGTTTGGCAGAGAATAAAGGAATGGGAAGATTCAGGGGGCTGAGATATCCATCTCTAAGCATCTGAAGAATTATTGTAAGGCTCAGAAAGTCAGAAAACTGCACAGAAGTGTGGGAGGTACAGATTAGGGCTCTAAAACCTGCTCACAGAATTGGTTTTCTGGTGTACGCTTGCCCATTCTGGGATATTTCTGTCCTTAGAGCTTATCTTAGTTAGGATTCTGTTGCTGTGAAGAGATGCCCAGTATTTACTTGGGGTGCCTCACTTACAGTTTCAGAGGTTCAGTCCATTATCATCGTGGCGGGGAGCATGGTGATACACAGGCAGACATGGTGCTGACAAAGTAGCTTAGAGTCCTACATCTTGCAGGCAACAGGAAATGGTCTGAGACAGTGGGCGGTATCCTGAGCATAGGAAAACTCGAAGCTCACCACCACACTGACACATTTCCTCCAACAAGACCACACCTCCTAATAGTACCACTCCCTTTGGGATTGTGGGGGTCAGTTACATTCAGACTACCACAGAGCTCTAGGCTTCACCACAGCGTTGAAAGCTCTTTGACTCTTTCCGTAGACTGCTAAAATCTAGGTTTCTCGTGCATGGAAATTGTACCAGAGGGCAGTGCTCATTGGAGGCAGGTGCCAGAACAAGATATGGCAAGCCAAATACTATGTAAGAGAGGAATGCCATTAGGTTTTAATACGTGTTAAGAAATGGTTTAGGATGAAAGGTGATAAAGGTGAAAGAGAGCTTTAAAATAGAAATTAAGTCTAAAGTAACTCTTTAAACTCAAAGACAATGCAGCATGTGTTGCTTGTGAGCTAAAATCACCCTTTATAGCATTTAAACAAGAAGCTTCAAAAATAATGAGGAATTCTGTGAGGCAGAATGGCCGCTTCCACTACTTGCAGATGGCCTGCTGTGTTTGGGATTTAGTTGAATACATTTCTCCTGTTTAAATGGGTTTTTCTCAGTTTGCTTAGTTCTTCAAAGTGGCCTTTGAAACACTAGGCAATAAACAGATTCTTCATCTCCTGCTTATTGAAATACCTACACAGGAAAGAGAATAGCTGTGTCGAGACTGTTTCCCTGTCTCTCTCAGAATACAAGGGGTCAGGGTCCCCAGGGAGAAACTGCAGAGGTGAACTTGTCACTGACATTTCTGATTTAGGATCTTTTTAAATTATTACTTTTTTTCGAATTTAGGACTTCAGCACTTTTCTTCTTACATATTTTTGTCTGGTAAAGTAGATCTACACCACATTAATCACTAGTACTAATTAACATGGGGTAGAGCTCTTTAGCTAGCCTTGGCATCTCAGCTGAGGCGGACAATTCCTCTGGTCTTAACATGGCATCTGCCTCTTCCAGGCTTCCAAAAACCCACTCCTGCTGGTTATCATTAGTGGTGCTTCTGGCTTCTGATTTTATCTCATGGGGTGCTGGGCTCCAGCTTCTTGGGCAGCACCTGCCACTTCTGTTTTTCTAACGCCTTGGGTGTCTTTCATTCTGCAGATGCTGAGCTTGTGTGTGAACGGACACTGAAATATTTTCTAGGAATCGCAGGAGGAAAATGGATAGTTAGTTATTCATGTAAGTACAATGCAGTGTGTCTGCTCCTCCCTTAAACACCTCAGAATTGCATTTTAACACCTGAGGTTTCTGCTGATGCTAAGTCTGAGTTACCAAAAGGTCTTTAACACAAAACTAGCTTTGTCTTTAAATGGCTTTGTTCAGATAGAACTAATGGGATCTGGTCTTCTCTTAGCAGTGCTAGCATATGAGCGAGGACTTAATAGTAGGAGGAATCCATATACAGCAGCACTTTTATAATGTTCCACTGTGTCCAGAAGGAAATCTGCCCCAGGCCTTATTAAAGAGTGAGCTCCCCTGTGAATTGCTGGATTTCCCACCTCCACAAAGAGAACCTGTTGTTCTGCTCCTCATGACTTATCTCTCCTGTTTCTCTTCAGGGGTCATCCGGTCTATTCAAGAAAGAAAACTGCTGAGTGTGGTAGGTAGTTGATGCGCACTTGCCAGAGACACTTGGGATGGGCATTGCTTTCCCTTCGATACACGTTTTCCTCAGTGAAGAGGCCATTGAGAGTGATGTAGAGCAGGCCAGGAAATGCCATGTTCTTATTCATTCTAGATTGCAAAAGAAAGTGTTTTCTTTGGAGAAAGAAAGGAGTTTACAAAGTAAAGATTCATATGAACAAATAACGAGCCACCTCCAGAGCCAGATGAGGTGTTGTATATCTGTGATACCAACGCTTAGGAGTTTGAGACCAATTATGTGATACCAACATAATTTCAGGCCAGCCTAGGCTACATAACAAGAGCCTGTCTTTTTGCTTTTGTTTTTTCGAGACAGGGTTTCTCTATGTAACAGCTCTGACTATCCTATAACTAACTCAGTTTGTAGACCAGGCTGGCCTCAAACTTATAAAGATCCACCTGTCTCTGCCTCTGTGTTGGGACTAAAGCCCTGTGCCACCATGCCTGACTGAGTCTGTCTTAATAAATAAATAATCAGAAACAGCCACCACCACCACCCTTTTGGGGGCATCGCATATCATGGAATGGTCTGGCACTCCTGATCGCCTGCCCCTGACCTCCCAAGTGCTGTGATTCTGGGATTATATGTATGTTCCACCACACCAAGCTTATTCTCTTATAAGTGTTCACCTTTATGGGAAACTGGCTAGTCACCATGGTTAAAGGAAATGACTTTGGGTAAGGGTGTGGTTTAGTTTATGCTTGTTTAACATGCGTGTGACCCTGGGTTTGATTCCCAGCACCTCATGAATATGAATTACATATGCTTGTGATCTCAGTCCACTGTAGTTGAAGGTAGGGAACTGGCGAATTTTGTGTAGGAAGCACCGATGGCAGGACTGGTGAGAACTCAGAGACAAGGACCAGATCGGGGAAGACTTTGTGTGAAGCTACATAATACTTAAAATTTTACTTTTAGGATAATTGGAAGCATAGAGATGGTTTCTACTTTGGGGTTTGACTTTTTATTTATTGTGGGGGAAGGTGTGTGCCTTGGCACGTGTATGGAGGTCAAAGGACAACTTGTAAGCATCAGAAGTTGGTTCACTCCTTTTATTATGTGGAGTCTGGGGAGCAAACGCAGGCTTTCAAGTTTGGCAGCAAGAGCCTTGCCCACATCTCTCCAGCCCCTTGCCTGGGTTCTTGATATTCCAACAATGCTTAGCAAGTTTTCCCTACCATCTGAATTTTGCTCACAGTAGCTTTCAAACATTTTTCCCCAAACTGCAAACTCTCTGACCCATTATTCTTTCTCTTATTATCAAAGTAGTTACTATAAAAAATACTGGAGTCTCTTCAAAATGTTAACTGTGTGTTTTATCTTTTAAAGTGTGTGTGTGTGTGTGTGTGTGTGTGTGTGTGTGTGTGTGTGTGTG